>VXBJ01006137.1:41931-75403 GCA_013400055.1 Nycticryphes semicollaris
AGTAGTCTTTTAAAAAATAAAAGTCTCTGAATGCAGCTTCACAGGCTACCAAAAATTTATCTGTGAACATCATTCAGTTTATATTTAGATATAAATGGAGCTGATGAACCTAGTTGTAAAGGGCTGTCACAAGGGATTATTTATCTAAAACATACTGCAGCTATCAGCTGCAGGGAGCCCTTGCTTACTGGAGATTTTTCAAGTCTAGCTCTTGCTGAGTTGTCCCAAAACAACAGCTGATTTATCTTCTTTTTTTTTTTTTCTTTTCTTTTCTTTTTTTTTTTTTTTTCTGTCTTTCACTTGTTTTCTAAAGTGTTTGCTGTGTCTGCTCCACCAGCTTACAAAACTCAGATCTCAGTGCTCTGAATCGGAGAAAGGTGTTTCAGTCACCAGTGGAGTTTGGGCTCTGTCACTCTTAGTGCAGTTGCTGGCACTCTCAGTCTGGCTTCTTGCTCTGCTTTCCTTGCCATGATGGATAACACGTAATATTCTCCAGGAGACGCACTGAGGGAAATGTCCTTTTTTCAGACTAGATCTTTCTAAAAGAGGTTGAACCAATCAAATTTGGACTATAGAAAAAGAAATCCTTTTTGTCACCATCATCATCACCATCTTTACTATCACCATGACTTATTAATAGATAGGCAACTCTTCTGATCTAACAAAGATAAAACATGTTGCAGCAATCCTCTGGAGATCTGGAGATTCATGAGTCACCTGTGTTTTGACTATATACTAGTACGAGCCACTGTGAGGAAGTCTAAGTTTGGTTAAGCAACTCTTGAGCTGACATAGATGTTTCAGTTAGTCATGTTTATTGAAAAAATTGGATATCAGCTTCCTGCTCTTTCAAAAGGGTGTTTTCTCTCTATTCTTTCGTCATGCAGAAATAGTAATTAAAAAACAAAACAAAGGCAACCGCACCAAATAATCCTAACTTAAATTTTCAATTCAATTATATTTAAAGCCTTTACATTGACTCAGTCCTTAAAAATATAAATTAATGTTATGATTTTGACTTTGCAGTTTCAAAACCCCTTTTCACAGTTCTACTGATGTTTACACATTGGCATACAATCCTTTCCACACATTGTGTCACCAACACAATATACCAAGTGTACAATGTCCTATGAAAGAACCACTTCTTCCTCTGCTCTTCGCCTTGTCTCCTAGTGCTATAGAAAAAAGTACAGTTTGCAAGGATCCAATACAAAAGTAACTGAAAAAAGGGGAGGGGACAAAAAGCTTGAATTCAGAGGACTAAATTTAACTCCACTTAGTGTCCAAATGGGTGAGCTATCCCAGTGAGTGTGTTTATTTATCCTCTGATCTGGTAAGCTTTTTAATTACATTAGACTTCAGCCCTGCATCTTGTTGGAAAGAAGGGTAGTGAGAGAATGGGGGGAGGAGACTTAAGGATTTGGGTTTTTTAAAATTAATTTAGCCATTTCCTATATAATGGTGTTCAATTTTTTACTTGGTAGCCAGCCAGTCTTCTGGAACTCTTTGTTACTCGTCAGGCACTTAGCATTGAATGTAGTTTATCATCCATCATTTTTGGTTTCTGAGAGTTCTATACACTTGATCTAATGCTTGCAAATCAGTCTGCTCACAAAGTGCACCTGTACTGCAGATTTAAATGGGTGAACGGGTAGATAAACAATGAAGTCCTGTAGGAGCTGGCACTCAGCCACAATTCACATAATACAGGAGGCAAATGTGAAATTATAGCATAGAGGTGATATCCAGACTCAGGAACCAAATTGAACAACAGAAAGCAAGAAGTGATCAGCATCATTTTAGAAGGACTGCAAATAAGACAAAAACAACCAAAAAATCATATTCAGAATGCAGGAATTTGGGTCATGCCTTGAGCAAGGTGTAATCTTTCTGGAGAATCAGTAGCTCTGAAAAGAGCTGGGATTTCCTGGTGCACAATGTGTTTGGACACAGTCACCAAAGATGACTTTGTGGTAAGAAGGAAAACATGAGTGAGTGACACAGCACACAAAAATTTGAGTAGGAATAGCAAAATAAATCTGCCTGTATCCTGAATGCTAAAGTAGCCATTAACAGAAAGTGTTTATTCCAAGGCTGAAAATAAAAAGAAGAGATGGCTAAAAAGCAGGAATAAATAAAAGTTGCAAGAGTAGTTAAAAGATTAGAAAAAGTCTGCAAGATCTTCATCTATTGAAATGGAAATACTTGAGGAGTTGATCACAAGCTATAAACAAAGAACCAAAAATTATCAGAGGAGTCTTCAGCATCCTTCTAACAGGCAGAGCTAAAAACTGGTTTGAGTTCCTTAGCGTAAGCATGAAGTGTATAATGCAAACATTAAAGATAATAAAATACTTCAAAAATGCACCAATGACCTCAGTCCTCTCAGTTGCAGCAACTCTGTGCTATGCAGATTAGTATTTTTTTTTCTGCATTTGACTATCTGAGTTTCCACAGTCTAATTTTATGTTGTGACACACTAAGTACTCCATGAAACCTGTTAGTGTTGAATTCTATTATTCAGAAAGTCAGCTTGGGAGTACAGGAGGGGCTTGTCTCCACTTTGGGGCAGAGTCCATAACAATGGATTTCTTGGTGGACTGAAGATCAGCAAACATATTATCTCTAGTGTAGACTAACGATATCTTTCTGTATGCACACCTATGTGTCATAGATGAATAAAAGAATTAGAAAGATCATTATTAGCTGCTAGGCAACTCACACAAAGAGTTTTAGAGATACTTTTAACAGCCTTGATTTTTAATACAAACGTCTTACTTGGGTGATTTCATAATTGTGAACTCCTGGAAAAACACAGAGAACTCCATTCATCTCTACTGCACCCTGGGGTGCTGATGCAGTAGCAATTTGCCACCTGCTGCAACTATTTTGCATTTGTGGCATGTGTGGAGATTTGTCTTAAAGGTGGAAAGTTTTGCTTTGCAATCTCATGCATACGTTAGTGACTTATTATATACCTGTTGGTTCATATTGTATCTGTTAGTAGATTTCAAGGGACAGCTTTGCGAAATATTTGTCCAAAAAATCCCTAAACATGATGCATAAAAAATCTCTTAGGACCAAATACAGAATCTATCTTTGTATAGATACATGATCATACATAACACTGTAAGCAAGGCAAATTATAACACCCTGGTGTTAAAATAAGAGAAATAAATCACCTGCATGAAAAATCCTGCAACTGGCAGTTAAATTACTTTTGCTCAACAAATTTCTTTTACCAATGGTTTTCAGTGAACAATCTTATAAATATCACCCTGTAAAGAAATACAACACCATAGTTTAGATAATGTAAATATACTAGCAAAGAGAAAAAAAAAAAAAAAAAAAANTTATTCAATATTTTATTTCTTTCCTTACTCTAAATCATTTTTTTTTGGTCTTATTCTTTGATTTTCTTCGCCATAAGAGCCTGGGGGCTTTTAAGTAGCATATCTATTCCGGTTGCAGATACACAGTCTGCATAGACCAGTTCTTATTGTCACTGATTTCATTGATCCTGAAGCCTTTCTGTTTCTTGTTTCTGAAAGTAAACAACTGGCACTTTGGGAGAAATATGTAAGATTTGGTATATTTTCCCACTGAGCTGCAAAACACTTTGAACAAAACGTTCCCTGTTAAAGATCAATATTAAAGTCAATATTAGAGAGAAGATAGTAGACACCTGAAGACCTAACTCTGCTCCAGCTGGCAAGCACCTAGTCCTGTGAAACTCATGGGAAAGAAAAAGATTTATTAATTTGGTCTCCTCTGATTTGATCTGTCACGCTCATCAATTATGTGTCCAACTCTGTTTTAAAGCCACAACAAATCAGTGGATTGAAGCACCACTGGTGAACACACTGAAGACATAGATTTTACTTGAACTCCTTTCATACTGTTACTCTGAAAGATTCCTCCGAATAAATTACTAAGTTATTTGACAAGAGCAACTTGGCTTCTTTAATTATTTCATAAAATTTTACATTGCCATCAAACTAAAAGATTGTCTATAAGGATATGTTAGGACAGGTAAAGGAGAAAGGAATAAGAAAGTTAGTATTTAGAATCAAAAAGGGAAAGTGCAAAAACACTTAAGGAGCTAATTTCAACAGATAAAAACTTTGTTTTCATTGTTGTTTTGTTTGGAAGGAGCAAGATTTGGAAGAAGGGAAGGGAAGGGAAGGGAAGGGAAGGGAAGGGAAGGAACTGTAATCCTCTCTGGCATTAATTCTGTTACCTCAGCATTGACTGACACTTGGTAGATGTAATTCTTAACCAGGACTAGAAAAAAGAGCTTGAGGAATTGGAGGACTACCTATAGAATGGCTACTGAAAAATAGTTGTTTGCTATTGTACAGAAGATGTTATTTCCAGATACCTTCTCTCTCAAATTTATTGTCTTTAAATTAATATTCCTATTATAAACATAACATTCCACTTAATGACTAGAAGCAGCATTCAATCCACATAGTAATAACCAATGCCTGAGCTGAAAATCCATTAAGTATGACCGTTTATTCATTCCAAGATAAAGTCACTTCCTTTGAAGAAACTATTTCAAATTACTTCTGAGACTCACTGAAGAGAATGAAACAATGCTAAGAGAAGTGAGAATCTCTCATATAAGTAATTACTTAGTCTAAACAGCCACTGGTGCATGCTACTGCCTTGCCTCAGTCCATCTCTGTGTGCTGTCTCTGTTCTTGGCACTAGCCAGCAACAGTCAACAATTTGAAGCAAACTGTTCTCAGCATTAATTCAACACAACGTGAAGTCCTGTGTTCAAATATCATATAATCCTGTACACACTGCATATGCTAATGGACTAACTGTACAGTTTAGGCCGCATTGCTTAACTTTGACTTGAATTAGAGGAGTTCAGCAATGAGTGGGTTTTTCATGCGAAGAAAATAAAAAAATTTGCAGCTCCAGGATATATTCCAAGGAGAGCTGCCTAAACTCATACATAATCCTCAATGTTACGGGAGTCCCATTAAAGCATGATGTGGAAAATCTAAAACTTATAAATATTTTTAATTATCCTTATTAGGCAAATATGCCTGAATGCTAGATTTCTTCAGAAAACAGTAGCTGTGTCATCATCTTTTTGCTTAAAAAGAAAGATAATTTAAAGAATGCAAAGAAAAATGAACTTATAAAAATAGGATTTTTTAAAATACACATAGAACACTGACAGTTTTATGGTCATGTATATAAAAAAAATCATATGCAACATGTTCAGTAATGTGCAATACATTATTTAAAAAGATAATTTAAAACCATGGCTTGTATTTCTCTATTTCCATTTCTCCTTCTATGAATTTTCTTTTTAAGTGTGGCGTGTGGCTCCACGTTTCCCTTTCAGATAATATACAAGTATCACTCAAGGAACTATAAAACCACATTTTTTCAGACAGACCATGTATTTTTTTAGTCACCCCCACTGCATTATTTAAAGAGAGGAAATATTTATTCTTGATCTTAAAAATTGTTTCCCAGAACTGTCATTTGAGACCACCTCCTTTATGGTTTTTTATTTAATTTATATTAAATTTGTGCAGGTGAACCTGTGCCCATTTGCTCCACTGAAAATCCACAACAATCCTGCACAAGATTCTGATATGCTTTTAAATCAAACAAAGGTTAAAATCCAAAGAAAAACAATGAAAATAGAGGTTTGGGTTGAAAAATTGGTGTGAGAAAGGCTGTCTCTCTAGTTGTGACATCCATTTATTTGACTACATATGGTTTGCGAGTTTTGAGGACATGACTACCGTGATATACATTTAATTTGTCCGTGTTTAGATCTGTCTATATCATCTGATAGCACAAAAGACTTAATATCCACATAAGAGAGGAAGCTGTCAATGTTCTGGCAGGTTGCAGGCTGTCACTATCACACCTTCCCCATATACTGTGAGAAGAGATCAACACCTGAATGATAAAGAAAAGATTGTCCTTACAGATTCCATCTCACTGGTAGACTACTTGCTTTGTGCCAGAGGTCCCTTCCAAGCTATTCTTCCACCTCCAGTATCACTTCATCTGGGTTTTTATTAAGGTTTCAAGCATTCTCATTATATTTTGCTGTTAATAGATTTATTCTCCTCTATCCTGGCTATTTTATTTTTCTTCTCCTTTTTAAATGTCGCTCAATGTACAAAAACCTGCACTCTTTTCAGTAATCCTCAGTCACAGCAGAAATCAATCTGTTGTAATTTCTATTATTGAGTTACAGAACAAATAAGAAACAAAATTGTAGACATCACTGCTGTCAGGGAAATATATTGTGGCAATTTTTTTTATTTTAATAAAAGAAGGGATTACAAAAAATCCAAACAGTTCCCAACCTGTATAAAAAAAATTGTGGGGTAAAAAAACACCAGGGATGTAACCAATGTCACTTTCATGCTTTCTGCTGTGATAATAAATCTTTTACTTACATCATGAGAATATCAAGAGTATGACTATAAAAACTTCTGTAGGTCAGTGTGCACTGGCTGGTTTATGACACCTTGAGACTTTTACTCATCAAGGATTTTACTGGGAACCTGTAAACGTTATGAGGTAAGTATTGTTAGATTATTGTGTTATTATATTCAAAAATGGAAGGGATGCCATCCAGATTTTTTTAAATAAATAAACCACAGTACATCTACTTTTTTGCTTCCAAAGGAGCTATAATAGTAACATGGTCTTCTCATAGACCTATTCTTAGTTTTTCATTGTTCAGTACATCCTTGGCTATTGAACTGGTGACTTCTGAAGCAGTGAGACTGAAGAGTAGCCAGAGCTTATGCATTATGATTGTTCAAGGTGTGCCTGTGAAATCATCCACAGCTGTCAGTATCTGAAATTATTAGTGATTTGCTCATCTGCACATTTGCTCATGGGCATCTTGGCAGGATCTGTGTTCCCATATTACTTCCATGTTCTTTGATCAAAGAGACATTAGTCAGCCTTCTGAGAGAATAAGACTAGAATAATGAGAACTTGGTGCTTAAACAAGTTTGCCCTTATAAGCTCTATAATTGCTTCATTTTCTCCATGTGGCTGCTCATGGCATACTTTCAAAGGTCTGCATTTGTAAGACTGTTAGGTCATCTTTTGCATCACAACAATAGGTGCTGATTTATACATTCTTGAAGCTACCCTGGTTATTCCTCTGGTCTTTACAGGGGAGCCAGAGTGACTGATATGGTCCCTGACCACAGACTGCTTTGAAAGGACTGCAGATGATAGAAGATCAGAAGTTTCCTCTGGGAGAGTTTCAAGTAAGTACAATTAGTCCAGCTTTTCCAAAGGACCCTGGATTTGCATACAAAAACCTCAGAGCTCCTTTATTTGTTGAGCAATATAGAACATCACAAAGGTCTAGAAGATTCTTCTTGTTCTTAACTGTAACTAAAAACGTGAGTGCAAAATGTGACCTAGCCAGCAGTGTCAAGACTTACATCCTTCCTAAGATTCATTGTAGAGAGTGATAAGGTGCATGTATGTTTAAGAGCAAATGTAAGTAGTATGGAAGAAAGGAAATAAAACTTGTACTGGTGGGCAGAGCAGGTTGCACAGGAACATTCCAGGTTTTGAATGTCTCCAGAGACAGAAACTCCATCACCCCTCTGGGCAGCCTCTTCCAGGCCTCTGCCACCCTCAAAGTAAAGAAGTTCCTCCTCATGTTTAGATAGAACTTCCTATGTTCAAGTTTGTGCCCATTTCCTCTTGTCCTGTCACTGAACACCACTAAAAAAAGACTGGCCCTTCCCTCTTGACATCTACGCCTTAAGTATAGACATTGATCAGATAGATACCCTCTCAGCCTTCTCTTCCCCAGACTAAAAGGGTCCAATTCCCTCAGACTTTCCTCATAAGGGAGGTGCTCCAGACCCCTAATCATCTTGGTGATCCTCTGCTGTACCTTCTCCAGCAGTTGCCTGTCCTTCTTGAAATGGGGAGCCTCAAACTGGACACAGTACTCCAGATAGGGCCTCACCAGGGCAGAGTAGAGAGGAAGGATAACCTTCTTCAATCTGCTGGTCACAGTGTTTGTTCCTAGTGCACCCCAGTAATGGGCACATTGCTGGTTTATGGTCATCTGTTGTCCATCAGAACTTTGCTGATATCATCCAAACATGTAGTAAGTTGGATTATGAGTTGTTATTACAAATAGCACATATTTGCTCATGCTGTTAATTATGCCTGAGAAATTAGTCCAAAAATAGCCTCATTTAGTAAGTGGGATCCTGGCATCAGTACATTATTGAGATAAAGGAATTTTGATTTGTTAATTTTCATTTTTGCCAAAGCCTATTTTCAACATTGCTAACTCATTCTCCTTTGTGAGAGGCTCTGGTGTAGCAGAATCAGTTCAACATTATTGGGACACACAAGGTTTTGTTCCTGTTGATGTTAGAAATCTATTGTAGAGGGTTTCTTCGTTGAAAAGCAAAGAATTAAATAGTACAAGGTTCAGAATGAAGAAATGAAGATACAGTTGTGAAGCCCTATCAAAAATATGTTCTTGTTTGTCACATCTTATTTTTCAGAACTTTTTGGCCTAAATTGACTACTCAGTAGAAAATTGCCTATAGAAAGCTGTGTCTGTTACTTTAATCACACCCTGCACAAACACAGTGACATCCCAGTACCTTATGCCCAAAGTTGGTGCTCATCTGTTTCAGTTCCCCACTGGCTGATGCAGCCTTGTTGTGCAAAGCTAAATGTAGTATGGGGTTAAAATCAGAAGGAAAGAAAGGAGCTTGAAAAACACTATGTAATACAGGAAATCTTGATAAATCAGTATTTGGAAATTCAGTATTGGATACTGTCCTAATCCAGACATTATTGTTTGCGTATATGGCCTTCAACTTGGAAGGAATTCAAATTCACTAATAGCTTCTTTCAGTATTGATGTCTCATTTTTTTACCAGCTTGTCAGCCCCTGCATTTACAGTTTTCTTTGGACTTTTCTTAGAAGAAAGCAGTTTCTTCTAAGAGTGGAGTTATACAAACTGATATTAATTGTTGATCCTTTTTGCATTTCCACTCTCTGCATATCAGATTTGAAAACTATTTTATCCGTTAAAAATAAAAGTGTTTTGACCCATAGTGTTTGAAGAATAAGCCCAAAAGTACCACACCATTTTTACAAGTTAATTGGCCCCTCTGAATTTGTTGTTTTATGATTGGCATGATCTCTTCTCCGTGCTGTTATATCCTCTCAATGGTTCAGCTGTTAATATGTAAGTCAGAAAAGGATGAAGCAGAGGTCATGGTCCAGCTGTGCTTTGTAAAAAATGAAGGAGCCTCAATGAGAAATAGTGTGTTCTCTCGTGTCTCTAGAAGTAATTAACAAAGTAACGCAAGTATTGACTGGCTCCTCTAGCTCTGATAGGCTGCTGCAGACTGCCTGTGCACACTGAAGGGAGACAGATAATGACAGATGACCTCTTAGCAGTACAGCATGAGAGTAACAGCAGAGAGTAGCAGCATTCAAACACAGCAGATAACTCAATTGCTTCATTAGAATTTGAAATCAGCCATTTTACTATAGCCACAAATAGATTCAAATAATCGAGAAGTCCAACGCATTCTCTTCAGCAGTCAGGTTTACCTTTCTTAGTGATCTAGCAAACAAAAAGAAATGAATAATCTTAAAGCAAAACAAGTCCTGTGTTGTACCTCAGTTGGTCTTTCAGGACATAAGGATGTTGGGTGCAAAGTTAAGGCTAATGAGATACTTTCCTTTGGTGTCACAACATCTATGTATTTTCATGTCATGGGATCAGCTTCCTCTCCTTCCTTAGATTCATGGGAGAACTCCTCTGCCATTCTGCCATGAAGCAGGCACGTTTATACCAATAAGACAATGTTTATTTTTCTGTTTCTATATTTTCTATAACAGGAAAATTATGGAGGTGGGTTTTTTTTTTTCCAGACATCAAGAAGTCAGTAAAGCTCTGAAACAGCTGCAGGTAGATGCAGTCTCTGAGAGCAGCAGAATGTCTACTGAAATGCTGAAGTCCAGGAGAGAAATACTGTTTCTTGCCCTTTTTTCAAGTCTAAGAAAAAAGGAAAAATGCTTCAAGAACAAAAAAAAAAGCATCTATGCCCTTTATGAAAACCCCTGAGTACCTTTCTTGTAGCTGTGATTAGCACTGTATTATGTGTATTTCCCTAAGCATTCCCCTCATAGGCAAAGGCATATCTGAGAATTAGCTGTGTCTTAATTGTAGAGTCAATCACATGATATCCACAGTGAGGCAAATTTAGGAAACATGTGAGTGACAGCAGTACTCTGCTGTAACTTTAACTACTGGACTGACAAATTTCACACTGCTGCCAGCCAAGTCGGTCTGATCCTCTGCCAGCTGAACTGCCCAGTTAACCTTGGAGCCTCATCCTCTTCCTTCCTCATGGCCTGGAAAGTCAAATAATGCATGTGGATCTGTGGCTGGTAAATTAATTATTAGAAATGGAGTCCCTGATGCTGTTGACTTCCACTTTCTCTGTTCACAGCAGTGCTGGCTGCAGTCATAGGAGACTGAAGCAAAAAAGCTGGTAGTCCATTATCTGAGTGACATCTGCCTTAGGAAATTGAGATCCAAACTGCCACCTGTGATTTTCCCCGTTTTTGCTTCTGCTGAGGTTTGGGAAATTATTGTGTATTCAGTAAAAGAGCTGCAAAATTTCTCTTTTGAAGGATCAAAAATTTGTGGTATTTCTTTCAGCGACCGGTAGAGAGAAATTGTTTTTCAATCTCTTCCCACTCAGCCTTCCAGCCCAGTTAGCCTTCCAGCTCTTGCCACTGATGAAACTAGTATCAAAGTGGCTAATTAAGTTCTAACTGATCATGAAATCTCCTTCTATATTTTTCCCCTGGCTACCCAGAGTAAATGAGGAAACCAGGACTTCATCAAGTTATGCTTTGCCACTGCCTCCTGGGATCACAGTTTTTATTTCTGTATTGAAGCTTTGCACTCTGGACCATGAAGACCACCATCTGCTGGGTCTGATTACAGCACTGTTAGGGTGCTGGAGACACCATACCCACTAGCATAATGTCATAACAAACGCTGAGGAACGCTGAACACTAACAAAAAATCTCTCCTGGCAAGGTCTGTCTGTGCTGATCTGGCTCTGCAGAGAAGAGAAAATCCCAGGATCCCTAACCATGTTGTTAAAGTCAGCTTGCCTGGGGCTAAAGAGCAGCTAGATGGGATTAAGGAAATCCTGAAATCCTCCTTGAAGTCTGTCAACTCCACATCAATAACAACAGGAAAGAAGCTGTCGATCAAGCATCTGGAGGTGAACCTGTTATGATATTGCCACAGATTTTGAAATAAAATACCTATTCCAGCTGCAGATCAGGAGGAAGAATATGAAACATAACTAAATATGCTATCACCTTTCAGACACCAGATTTGACCTGTTCAACTTGCAGTCATTTATGGATCCAGGTGTTGTAAGCCAGGCCCGAGGACAGGCAGTGAAAAATAAATACTTCTGTTAAGTGGGATAAACTATTTTCACAACCTTTCTTGTACACATGGCTGCAAAACATCCATCTCATTCTTTTACTTTTAATCTGGTACTGCTAAACTACACGTGTGAAGTGGGAAAAGTGACACTAAATCCTTTTGGAAGTGCTTTGATATCTGTAGAGGGAAATACATTCAAGGAAAGTGCTTGGTACTATTGCTGAAGCCTTTGAAGTGAAAACGAATCCAAAGACAAAGCTGCTTCTGGCCATTCACTTTATTTCTAGGATGCACCTACTCAGAATGTCTAAATATACAAGTAGTTTTGATCCCAGTCACCCATCATTTAACCAAAGAAAAGAACAAGGAGAAAGAAAAAGAACCCTATCTCTGCAGCACTGTCAAGCAAGCCACAGAGCTTAACTACTGCCACAGCCACAACTGCTCACTACACATAATCGAAAACACATTGCCAGAAGTTTTTATGGAATACTACCAAGTAAACTATACAATTTTCTGCCAACACCATTCTGGTAGAGAGACTTTGTTTCTTTCTGTGGTTGTGAAGCTACTTTTGTAACACGAGAAAATCAGCCGCAGAAAAAGCATTCATTTCTACCGACCACTCAATGTTCTCCTCAATCAGGTTCTCTGTGATCTGATCCAACAATTTTTCAATGCTAGTCACTTCTGTATGAGGCCTTCATCAGCTCAGCTAGCAAGATGTTGATTTACTGAGAAAAAAAAATAATACAAGGATGAAAAAGAAAAGACATAAGGTAATTTACCAATATTGCTTATATTTAGTTCCAATTTAAGAGTACTTTTAAAATGTTCAAATAAAAATAATATTTCCAAATAAAAATAATTCTTGTAATGTTTCTGATGTGACTTGAAGCTGAGTTTTTTATTAAATATTCTTCAACCCTCTCTGGCAGATTTTTGTTCAGAGATTTTCTATGAAAGATAGTTGTGATTCTTTATTTAAACTGTATTCCAGTTTCTGGAAAGTTATGTACCTGCATTTTTTTTGTAAATACTTAACTGTACTATAAAGAAAGACTTTTTATTGTAAACTTTTCATTCCATATAAGTAAATTTCATATGTATATGCCTACATAGAATTAATATTATCAGCCAAATAGGTTTAGATTATTGCATGTAAACTGCAGGTGGACTCGCAAACTTTTCACTCCTTATATATGTGTCTTGTGTTCCAGTACCGATAGCTAACCAAGTTTAACCTAAAGGAACTATATGATTAAGTTAATTTATTTACAACTTCTTTGCACAATTACTTCTGTCTTCAAGAATGTGAAAGATATACTTGTCTTTAAGGTCTATGAAAATTACTCACTTTCCTCTAAAAGTGTTTTCCAACTGGATAAAATTGCCATTCAGTACCTTAGACAATCAGTCTGAGTAAGTGGCAGCTTTTGTGCTTGAAATGTAATTTCAGAATGCTGTAAATACAATTCCCAATGATGTTGGAAAGCATTTCAAAATATTGTGATAACATTTTCCATTTCTTGAATGGTGAAACATTAGCAAGTACTTAGAAGTGTCTTTGTCATTGCAAACATCCTAGATCTATTATACTAGGGTAACTACAGTTTCAGCTTAGCAGATGAACCTTTTTTATTACTTTTTTCATGGTGGTTCTCTATCTTATGATGTTGAGAGGTCTATAGAAGTAGATATTGATCATAATCTTTGATCTTTATTTTTCTGGTTTATACTCTAGGCTGAAAAACAATTGCAAGAATGCATTTGGGGTAGCTGTGGATGTAAACTCTGCTTTATAACAAACTTTAGTTTCTCTTATGAAATTTTATATTTGATCACTCTTTTTACACATGACAAATAAGCATTTTGAATCAGATATTTTTTTTTTTTTTGGTAGCACCTATGCTCCTTGATAAGCTGTAAAAACTGATCAGTATTGAACAAATTAGAATGGTGGAAAGTTCAGATGTCTAAGTCCTAAATCACAATTAAAAATTAGGAGACATCAAAGGAACTTCTGCACCTGTATCAGTGGAAGGACAGGTTTAAAGCTGCTTCACCCCCATAGAAGTGTCAGAACTATGACAAAGCAGAGCACCGCCTAGCCAACTGTCCTGTCGCCAGCCATACCTACACCAAGTGTCAGCATGAGAGAGGGAGAAGCAGTGTAACTGCAATTCTGCAAAATCAGCTTGCAACCTCCTTTAAATTATAGCTTGTGCACTTCCACAACCCTCACTGGATTTTTCTTCCATAAACCTGCCTGGCTGTGTTTTTGGCTCCTACAACCCATATGAGCATCCAACCTGCACAACAGTCATCCTGCTGTGTTACTACACACTATGTGAAAAAAAAAAAAAATCTCCTTTTGTTTATTTTAAACACCCTGCTTACTCCTTCTATTTAATGTCCCATCAGACTTTGCTGGGACTTGTTTCTAGAAATGGCCATTCCATACGGCTTTCTCAGGCCTAGGGGACCTGAGCATGACCAACTTTCATCCTAATGTCATTGATTCTTTTGGTACAGTCTTGTGAATGTCTGTAAGTCTTGGGAAGAACTGCATGCTGCCTTTTTGCACAGTACCCGAGTTTGACCTTGAGTGAATATCAACTGAGGCAGAGGCAGCATGTGACCATTTCTGGTCAAGTTTGCTTGACCAACAGTCTCACCTTTTGTATCCCGTACATCTGTCTACCACCCTTGGCAATTCTCAAGCAATTACTTGATGCACTGTACAAATTATCATTATTTAAACTCTGCAGTGGAAAAAGAAAGAAGAATTAAGATAAAACAGCTATTTTTATATATTTTCATAAATCAGCATTTCCAGCAAGATGTCCAGCACCAGTCTTTCACTCTTCCCCAATTCATCTCAGCTCCTCGTGTCAGTCATGTGTGACTAATAACAAATGGCTAGAAGTAGTGTCAGGGTTGAAGTGTTTGATGTGACAGTTTGAAATCAAGCTGACATTAACCTTTTTTTTTATAAAACACTTTCGACCAGACCCTCAGCAGCTTCAATGCAGTGTTTCCACTCAATCCAGTAAGCAGAGCTAATTCCGTGGCAGCTGAGAATCCACCTAGAACTCATAAAATTCAATGAGCAAAGTCTTATTTATAATGATAGAATGAAATTAAGAGAACCTCACAATGACACTCAAGCACTGGTGTGCTGAAATAAGCACTGAATAATCTCAGTTACAACATTGTGGTCTTAGCAGAACAATATTACCCACTTTCTTAAAATTTCCACATCAAAGCCTCAGAAGAACAGTATTATCCACTTCAACATCGTGTGTGCTCTATGCACCTTCACAGAAATTGTACCTTTTTTTTTCTTTCTCATCCAATTTAAAATGAATCACACTGGTGCCTTAACATGAGTGTATTAAGAATTTTACTGAGATAATCCAAAAATCCTCCATGTAAATCCACTTGTGGTTTTTGGTTTGGTTTGTTTTTTCCCCTGCTCTGGTTAATACTAAGTGAGACACATTAATGATTTTGCTGTCACGTTATTGTCCAAGGCTCTGTGAAACTGCACCCACCAACTGTAGCCTGCTAGTTTCCAGAAGTGAAAAATACCAAAGAGCTTCTACAGAGAAATGCTGTCCATGGTGGTATTACCATGTCTCCAAATAATGTGCAGAAAAAGACAAAAATGTTAAATAAGAAAACTAGTGATCAGCAAACTGGTACAACTAACTTCTGTGACTTCCATAATGGAAAATGAGATTGAGTAGGCAAGTGACAGTTCAGCAGATGTCCAACAAGGCACATGCAGGAGACTAATTCTGGAAGCAGGTACTATATGAAATCCAACTCTTTGCAAGATGGGACTGGTTGTCATGTAAGCAGTACTGTACAAGCAGCACCAAGTTCAGAAAAAAACAGAAAATACCTCTAGATCACTTGAATAGGTCAGTGATTCTTGAAATAAAACCTTTTTTTTCTGCCCTTCAGCTTGTTTGCATTTTTCTGCAACGTAGGTAAGACTGTGCAATGAACTGTATTGTTGTCACAGTGCTATTCTGGAATCCCAGGAACTATATTAAGTTCATTTTTTTTAATGGCACAAGCAAGACTAGAGATATTTTGGAGCTTAAGCCTTTTGCGGTTGAGTGAGCCTTTTCATACCTGTCTGTCAGGGAAGGTAGACAGTCAGGGAAACCATCAGAACAGGCTGCTTGAACTTGTGTGAAGAATTGGACTTGCTGAGGATGCACACAGACTGTGCCACACATGAGGAATAGAACTCATCCAGATATTCACATCCTAGTGATTTCCCCTGGAAAAAAAGTCTCTGTAGAATCTTTTTTTCATACATTTGCCCCTCTGAAGTCTATGGAACCTCTTCATTTCAGCTGAGGTCCTTGGACTGTGCTTGTGTTTTTTCTTAGACAGGATATTCCTGAAACTTCAATTAGTTTGGAGGGTTTTTTTTATTTCAAACAAGCATAAGAAACAGTTTCCCAAGGTTAGTCTTACATTATAACCCCTTGCAACTAAATCACTATTACAATCTTCAAAAACATAATACAGAACAGAAAATCAATTTTTATAAACAAGATTGATTTTTACAAACATATATTGCAAGTATTTGTAAATATGTCCAACACAAGCACATGCCACACTTAGGACAGGAATTTCGATAAACTTACGAGTTCTAATGTAACTGACTGTGATGTTAAAGGCACTAAGTAAAGGAACATCATCTATTTTCCTAATTTAAAGGCAAGCAATAACAGCTTCATCAGGAGCTAATGAACAATATCTAATGCAACATCTTGTTTTGCAAATTAGAAACGGATACTTAAAGACGATGATGAGAAACAGAGACATTGTTTAGTTTTGGCTTCCTTTTCCCTGTGCACGCGCTGGAGGCTGTGAGTGCAGGGGTGTGAACTGTGTTCACTGTGATCCAAAGGTGATTGAGACAAATCAGAGGTCCCTTCAGTAGCTTCACTGGATTTCATGTCTGGGCTTGATGTGTGGGTTATCAAATTCAGCCTGTACAGCAGTGATTTATTGCAATGAGCCAAACACCCCTCCTGGGTGAGGAGACTTGAGTTCTCACTGCATCCAGAGGTGAGGGCATGTGCTGCGCCACACGGTGGCTGGGCAGGGTGGGGAGCATTTGCCTGCAGGGCAGTAGCCAAGCAGAACTCACAAAGGCAGCCATAATTAATTATCAGCTTATTAGGCACTTTGGTAAAGCTGATCTCTTGGTAATCAAATGCCAGGAGCAAAACTACAGACTAGATGTAGATCTCGCTCATGCCACGCCAATCTTCCTTTGAGCATCAATAAAATTGCTTATATTGTTTTGTGAGATGTCTAGTTCGTTTTTTCCATGCCACTGGTAACAATAAACATCTTTAAATCTTCAAGATTTGAAATAACAGACAATGCAGTCCATTTAGTGATCGATAGCCTTTTTTTGGCGCTGTGAATACTATAAATAGATCCTTTTCCACTTTGTGCTTGGCTATGAAAGCTAAATTGGAAAGCATTGCTAACAGCTGCAATAAACAGGTTCAATTCCAAGTTAGGCACTATGTAAATGTTATTTTTATACTACTTCTTTCTGAGATCTTCTTGGTAATAACTTGTGGTGTCAAAACCTCTGGAAGCTGGACACCTCCCATATTATTTGATATAAGACTAGCTCAAAGAAAAGGAAGGATTAGTGATTACACTAAGTAAGAATTATAGAAGCCAGTGGGTATCTCTTCAGTAGATTCAAGAAGAGTTGAATTGGGTCAAAGTACACATTCATTCACTTGAACACGCATGTGGGGTTAGTACAGAGTTACAGGGCTGGACTTATGACAAGGGATGTTATTTCTACCCCTAATTATAGGCCCTTATTTTTCCCCCAATGGTTCAGCAAACGAAACTTCAAAAGTAATAAAGGTAGTGTATTTCCCACTGACAGAAGTTTACTAACAGATTTGCAACAAAGACGAACGAGGATGCTATTAATTACATATAATTTGAATTATGGCCTCACCAGCCTTCGTCCCTTATTTGAGTATCTTTTAGTTTAGACAGAGTGCATATGATGAAAACCGAACCTTATATCCAACAGGGTGTATTAATGTGAGGTGTTTTTCAAGCATGTTGTTCTGTTTCCAAACTGAGACATGGTTGTATCATAGTCTTGGAAGCAGTGGAAAGTTTTCACAGAATCACAGAATATCAGGGATTGGAAGGAAACTTGAAAGATCATCTCGTCCAATCCCCCTGCCAGAGCAGCAACACCTAGATCAGGGTGCTTTCAAGAGCCTGAGGTGCTAACAAAATAATCTTTCAGCAAATAATATGATTTACAGAGAACTACCACTGAACCTTGAGGAACTTAAAACAAGCAGGAATACAGGATACATTTAAATTAAGCATCAAAAGAGAGAAACAGTTAACTGAGAATGCCTAGAGAGATTGGAGAAGAAATTCCTTGCCACATTTATTATCTGGTGATACCATAATGTCTGCTTTTTATCTGCTTTTATTTCCATGAGCAAACAATCAGCAGTAAACAAGCGCTAACACAAGCCACGGGAATTTCACTTGACAGGAGAGCCCAGTAATGACTCACTCCTTTTACTGCAACACAAATCCCACCTGTTTGAATGCACAGTAAAAACAATTCTGCTGGTGGGAATCCACTAATTTTTAGGCATTTCTGGATTGTCAGAAATTTCAGAATCTTTGCTAATAGAAAAGAAATATTCTGGGAAAAAAAAAAAAGTAAATAACAAGGTCTGATCTATATGGCAAAAACTAGTTTGAACTACAATGGATTACTGAAATAGCACTGCAGACACCTCAGTTTACAGACAAGTGAGACTGAAACAAACTTTATCGGTGATTTCTGTGGCTCTGTTCATTTATCACAAGCAGATCTATGTAGTCTTCTACTAGAATAAGGCCACTGAAACAGACAAGGTGTTTATATTCAGGTGTGAAATAAAAAGCAAGCTTTTTCTAGGCGAATACTGGAGACATTTTTTTTCTTTTTTTTTTCCCACACTAAGAGCTAAAGAGCCAGAGCATAAGGCGGTGAAAATTTATCTTGGGAAATTATGCATAAAGGGAAAATCATAACTTTGCCTGCACAAACAGAAAACAGAAAAAAAAATTCCCTTCTTTAGGCTTAAATAAGGAACTATGGTATGATTGATACATGCAGTTTATACCACATGCCTGCGTATTTGTGGGGGATTTCACCAACCCAACAGTGTCATGTCATCTGTGAAAATCTTCCATTTGCATAGGAGATTTTATTCCAAAACTAAACATTTCATACTGTACTCCTCAATAAAAGCTTTACCCTTCCACCTCAAAAAGAAAATACATAAAACTATGACAAGATTGAATACAGCATTAGAAATTACAGTAGATGATTTTTTTACAAACTTTTCAGATTAATATGAAAGTGCCAAGGACTGTTGAAAAAAAACAACCCAGAATACAACATTTTCTTTTGTCTGCCAAAGCTGTAGCTACACAGATGATGTGAGCTATCAGAGTAATTTATCCTGTTCTGTTGGATGATTGCAAAACTTGAGAGCTAACAAAAGCAGTGTTAGTAGAGTAAAAGAATTTGGTGTTCAGGTGACAGATATTAAGGAATAAAATACTGCTTAAACATTCACATCTCTTAGTGCAAGGATCTTACTTACAATTAGTTACAACTAATTGTAAGAAAAATTTCTGTCAATGTAAATAATCTTCAGTGTTCATGAAAAAAATGTTTCCTAATGTTCTTATCTCTCTCTTGCCCTCTAAGGTCCATCAATGCACACAGAAAATACCCATTGATGAAAAGCTTTCAAAATGGAAATTAAATCCTATGAATAAAAAAGCAGAAGTAATTTCTCCCACCTGAACTCCTATGGTAGAAGGCAGTTTTTGCCTTTTAGAAGACTAGACCACTGAGGCATAAGTGATATAAGAATCAGACATAAGACAGAGATGAGGAATTCCCAAGACTTCAATCTATTGCATCCTTTTCCCTGCACCTGGCCTGTCTGAATCTGTGTTATAAAAATTAACACTCTCTGTCATGATGCCAGTTCTGATCCTGGTGATGGAGGTGGCATTTGTTCTGGTACTGAAAAGAGAATGATTATCTGTTAGCCGTGGTAACATGGCATGGAGTCGTTAAAGCTATGGACAGCTGTCTAGGTGGGACCAGCACCCACTGGGTCCAGCTGATGTCATCCCACGTGACAGCAGCCTCATATCTGAGGCTGCAAATCAGTTAGGGACTGAGCAGTGAAGCAAGAGGAGAGAGACACATGTGATAACAATGTTCCTTGCCCCTCCTCCTGGGACTGAATTGAGAAATAGTATGAACTAATCCAGTATGATGTGCCAGCAAAACCATAGCCCTATGCTGAGACTTTAAAAAAAGTCGTCTTCAAAAAGGGCAAGAAGGAGGACCTGGGTAACTATGGACTGGTCAGCCTCACCTGCATCCCTGGAAAGGCGATGGGACAACTTATCCTTGGCACTATCTCTAGGCATGTCAAAGATAAGAGGGTCATAAGAGGCAGTCAACATGGTTATACCAAGGGGAAGTCCTGCTTAAACAACCTGATAGCCTTCTCTGAAGACATGACTGGGGGATAGATGATGGACAATGGCATCCTGGGGTGTNTGAGGGTAACAGAACACTGGAACCGGCTGCCCAGAGAGGTTGTGGAGTCTCCTTCTCCGAAGACATTCAAAACCCACCTGGACTTGTTCCCGTGTGACCTGATGTAGGTTTTCCTGCTCCGGCAGGGGGATTGGACTAGATGATCTTTCAAGGTCCTTTCTAATCCCCGATATTCTGTGATTTTGTGATTTAAAAACTCTAATTTGCAGCAGACCAACTGTAAATCAGACCAGCTATGAAAAAAGTCAAGGTAAGTAGTCTCCCAGACTCAGAGAGATGCAGGGAGTGAAGATTTATACCTGGGAACAGATGGCAAATCTCTTCTTCAGGGAAAATCCTCTCTCCAACTTTACCAGGTAGCACTTCTCCAACACTTGATGAATGCCTCCCACCAGTTTAGAGTATCCTCAGCTCTTACCAGTTTGAACATATTATTGTAGCATGAATAAATAAATAGGACAGAAAAAAAAAAGGCAAGTAAGTTTTTATATTTCCAAAACTGCATAAAGGCAGTTTAACTTCCATCGCAATTAACATTTCACTGCTAGCTTGATCATTGCATTTTCTGTTATAAACATTTTATCTTTTCTTTCCATTATATTGCTTTCACATATTTCTTCCAGACTACTCTCTTACTCTCAGATCTCTGCCATTTTTTCAGTAGAAATATTCTTTGAGTGAAATACAAGTAAACTTAAAATGAACAATAGCAGTTACAATGAAATCTTTATGTCACATTCATGTTTTGGTGATTCTCAAAGACATTTTCCATAAAGACCTCCTGTAATCAGTGAATAAGTTTCCCATTTTTAGCCTGGGTATTATATTTGTTTTAATAAGTAAAGCATAAACCAAAGTAAAATTAAATAAAATTTCTGTGAAGTTTTTCCTGCATTTATGCATTTCCTAAGGTGAATAGTTACTGGAAGTGATAAAATGGCTGGAAGGGCTGCATTTTCCTTGTCATATGGAAAGAAAAACATCAGCCCATGCAGCCTGAGGAAGGAAATACGCCTCAAGGTGGCTGCTGGTTGCCGGATGTAATCCAGCAAAATCTTTACACAATTGAATAAACCTAAACTTATATTTATAAGTTCGAGAAATAAGCCTGACCATTCTGAGGAAAAAAATAATATGGTGGAAACTTGCATTCCTTCTCACCAACCTGTCTCTTTGTTGTTGAAGTCATATTCTTGTAGCTCACAGAAATTATTTGGTCCACCTGCAAGTCTCTCTTGTTATGATCCTGAACTATAAGACTGATAAGGACTGTTTCATACTTTAAAATGAAATGGAAATTAATATACACAAAATTATAACAGCCTAAATTGTACTGGGTTTAACCTACTTTGTGAGACTACATGCACTTGCAAATGTCAGCCCACTGGCCAGCATCACATAAACCATGTCTCTGACACTTGTGAATGATTCAGATTTCTTGTATGATTTAGGTGTGATGTGGGTTTCAGTGCCTTGAATTCTTCAGAGTGTGTATATAATGTGCTTAGTACACAAAGGTTTGTTGCCTTGTAGGTATGAGGCCAAAAAGCATTGCTTATGTTTATGTAACTACACATTTCCACAGGTAACTTCATGTAAGGCAGGTAGAACGTTATGCGTTCTGTGGGTGAAACAATGTGGGGAGAGAGGACTTTATTTCCTTGATCAGTCTACATGTCCAATTTACTGTCATTAACGTTCTTAGCTCACCATTCACAAATACAAAAAAAATGACATTTTCATTTATATCTTTAGTTCACATATTCTTACCGGGATAGACCTGAAATATTCTAAATTATCTTTAATCTTACTGGGTTAAGACAACCCATTAGGACCTCAACATTCTTCATTTCTTATCTCTTGGTCTTTATCTAGACCAACAATTAAAAAAATCTGTACTAGCACAAAGTGATCCTCAGGAATGACTACAGCTGTCAGTACTATAGTTATAGAAATCATAAATAAATTTAAAAATAAATTTCCAGTGGCATTACTAAGTACATCCAATTTAAGATTATATAATCTTTCATTTTACACTCTGAACCAGAGAAGGTCACTCACTCCCTCCCTTCATCCCCTATTTTCTATTTTCTTTCTCAAAAAAGCCAATACATAGACTATAATCAGTATATGCTCATTTCATTTTAATGCTTGAAATAAATTCTTTTGACCAACCTGAAAGCAGAAGGCCCAGTTATTCACTATCTACCCTCCTTGCATGCTAGTTTTTTGCATTCTACTAAAACTGGTCCTAGGGTATCATAAAATATTTGGCAATATTATTTTTTGGTTGTTGTTGAATTCCCAACAGAATAGGGAAACAGAAAATGACAGCATTAGCTACATCTAATTTACATTTGCAAGCAGTGATTTTGAGGTTTAGAACTGCTATGCTCATAAAAAAGTATTTTCTATTCCCTGAGAAGTGATCCCCTGAGATTCCTTTAGTGCTCCAGTAAATTCAGTAAGCATTACGACCTGATTATGCAATTATTTTGCCGTGTAGTTCACTCGTGTTATTATTACTAAACCAGCAACATTCTTGCTATTTCTATTAAAGTAGCCTTTTATGCTAGTAGAAGTGTGATTAAAGAGACATTTAAAGACTGAAGGATAACATTCCAGTTTTCGAAAGCCTATCCTGGGGACTTCGTGATTTCTGGCAGGAGCATCACTGGTGTGAGAGAGAAGCACAGGTCTGTCTGTCATTTCCACTTTCCTTGCAGCCACTCTGGCTGGATCCTCCACAGGGATGGCCTGAAACCAGGTGAGACCTGGCAATTTGTAGGTCTGATCCTCATGAAACTATTGTTGCAGGAACATTTTGTAAGCCAAGGGCTAGTTCTAGATTTATACAGTTTTTTTTTATGATGTATACCTCTTAAAGTACCTAAAATAGTGACCAAAGGGTTAACTCTCACAAAAATGTGTTATATAAGGCTTCCAAGGAAATAAAAAATACCTTGAGAAAACCTCACCTTGAGTACTGTGTTCAGTTCTGGGCTCCTCACTACAAGAAGGACATTGAAATGCTGGAACGTGTCCAGGGGAGAGCTACCAAGCTGGTGAGGGGTCTAGAGAAAAAGTCATGTGAGGAGAGGCTGAGGGAACTGGGCATGTTTATTTTGGAGAAGAAGAGGTTTGAGGGGAGACCTCATTGCCCTCTTCAATTACCTGAAAGGAGGTTGTAGAGAGGTGGATGCTGGCCTCTTCTCCCAGGTGAATAATGACAGGACCAGAGGAAACAACCCAAAGTTGCAGCAGGGGAGGTTTAGATTAGATATTATGAGGAATTAATTTACTGAAAGAGTGGTCAGGCACTGGAACGGCCTGCCCAGGGAGGTGGTTGAGTCACCATCCCTGGAGGTATTAAGAAATATGCAGATGTGGCACTTCAGAGCATGCTCTAGCGGTTGAAATTGTATGGTTTTTTGTGTGTGTATGGTTGGACCTGATGATCTCAGAGGCCTTTCCAACCAAGATGATTCTGTAATTCTGTGATTTCATCAATGACTTTCAGGACCATTAATTTAATGACAATAATCTCGTAAGCATGTATCAGCATTTTTAGTGGTACCAGTCAAGCAGTACTTTCAATTCATGTTTGAACATATTCTGTTTCCCACGAAAGTTAGAGACACATTCCCTGAGCTTTCTGTTATGAATTATATAAATTCAGTGCATGCAGCCAAGAGTTCATCTTATGTAGTAAGCATTGAGTTTCTTCACTTTCCACAACATTTAATCAAACAGTTGTACATAGGAATGGATAAACTTCTATAAGTGTGCTGACCCGTGAATCCATTTAAAACCATAAAAAAAATTTACCAAAATAATATTTTCATTAAATATTCCCAAATTTTAACACTGGAAGTGTCCTGAAAGAAAACTCTAAGCAAGTGTCAGAGGAAGCTCTTAGAATATGCCATTATCACGCATTGTGAAAGGAAAAGGATCCTCAGGTTTTCAAACTGTAGTATTGATTTAGCTGATATTACCTATGACTCTGAAGACCTGCATTGACATGAAGTTAGCAAGGACCTACTTCTTGCACCTGAATACAATGACAGAAGAAAAAAACACAATCTTTGGATACACTTTGTCAATGGTTTTACAGACTGATGACATACAAGCAGTTGAAATTGTAGTTCTGTTGCTTGGTCATATTATATAATACAATAGGGAACCATTAGTTCTGGACTACCGAAGCAAGTTTAATGTAGGTAAACACAGAATTATAACATTGGAATAATATGCTTTCTACTGAACTTCACGGCTCTGAATCTGACACAGGGAATTCAGTCTTCATTCACAAAACACGGTGAGAAGTGTTATAGAAAACGATTTTCTGTAATTTCTGGTTGAAACAGCAAGGTTAATTGAGAAAAAGGCACAAAGTTTTCTCTTGCAAAAACTGCAAACTGTCTTTGACAATAATAAAAAGGTGTATTTTTGCAAGTCAGGTCAATTTTCTTTGTATTGTGTGAAATGAATAAAGCTCAAATTTGCCATGTTTCAGAAAAAAATAATATATATTTTAAGGCTTTATTGAGTGGGAGTGAAAAACACTGCTATGAAGGCATCGTATCTACCATCTATTAAAGAATTAAAAAAAAAAAAAAAGGAAGAAAGGTAATGATTTATTCTTGCTGTTGTCCTGTGTTTCCAATGGCTGACTGAAAGAACGAATTCTTCAAATACATTTATTCCATTGGTTTTAAGGAGATGGTTCAAGTCACAGCCTCAACAAATTCCAATAACTGTCAATCAACTGTAAATAATTAAAACATGCAGCCAACACAATTAAATCAAATCCATGCATGTTATTCAAGATAGTTTGGTACAATTAGATGGAAATTTTATGAAAGGAGCAATTCAGGACAGAAGGGAATATTTTAAAATGTGAATATGCCTACAGACAACATGGTGCTGCTATATCTCTACCTTGGCTAGTATAGCACCAGCCTGTAAAAGACTTGGTCTATGCTGTATAAATTTAGCTCTGTGGTGTCATAATATTTTCCAGCAGCAGCAGATCAAAAGTTGTAACCCGTTCATACCACGTGAGGTTGATTTTCCTCCTTGAGGAAAATACAGCTTGTGCCATGTGGCAGAGTCTTTCAAATGCACATGTTGAAGGAAGACTAAAAATAGAAAGTTATAGCTTTTTTTTTTTTTTCAACTTTGCACTGCAGGCTCATATTTTGTGCCTAGGATTTGCCACTGCTCCTAGTCTTCACCCTCTTTTTCTGTCTTGGTATTTCTTCATGCTAAGAAAAGAACCCATATATGAAATAAGTTTTTGGTATAAAAGTCATACAACGTATGGCACAGGTGAAACGAGCACCAGCTGGATACTCCAAGGTTACATTCCTTACCTATAGTCAGTAGTAAGGAATAAATTTAACTGTCTCATTTCCCAGATATTTTCTATCTGTAGGATACATACTGCTGCGATAGCTCTTGTTTCCCCTCTGTTCTTATTCTGCTGTTTCAGCCTAAGCACTTGTATATGCAAAAGCAGCCAACAAGCCACAAAAACTGAGGAGACAAGGGGTCTGTCCTGTGACTTTGGCATTTCCTGAGTGCCCATGACAGCATAAATGGCAAATGTGAGCTTTCTCTTTATGAGCTACAAAAACAAAGGGGGGAAATAAAAAGAAAAAAGAAAAAACAGAAGGGGAGAAATAAACAGAAACCCCATTCCCCACCTCCCACCCTACTCCTGGCCCCAACCCCCCAGTAGCAGCCTTGCAGTTGGTGCACCCAAACTTCCTGCCACAGACAGAACACTGGGCTAAATGCATTCATGCAAGGACTATTTTCTTCTTAGAAAAACTAGCAAATCCCTCCCAGTGGTGTCAAATCATAGGGCTGTGTGTCCCAGGTGTCAAGAAAAATGTACATCCTACTTTGGAAGTGGTTTGCTGTTCAGCAAGCAGCCGTAGCACACATCCCACCTGCTTTTGACCAAAAAGTACCTCGGTAACCAGTTTCTTGATTGTTAGGGGATGCCCAGTGACAAAAGCACTCTGAAGAAATGGACTTTTAATGTACATAGAAAAGAAAAGAATTCATTCATAGAGAAAATGGTAACTAATAGATGAGATTCAGCTTTATACTCCTTATACTCTTAATATAGAGATTATTTCAGAGGCTGTAAAGAAGTTACTGAATCTGAGTATAACCATTTCCTCACCTATAAAGTGGAATTAATGATCTAAGCTTGATACAGTGATTTTGTATCTGTAGAAGTGTTTTGGCCAGGCATAGAGTTCTCACTAAAAAAGAGAACCTTTCTCAAAATGGATGTGTTCACATATAAAGTATTTTATTTTCTCAGTTTATTGTTTGTTTTCGTGGGTTTTCTTTTCAAACTGTCACTTAATTGCTTGTTTTGATTTTAAGTTTCACACAGAAAAAAAAAATCAAACCCTCAAAAAACCCACAAAAGGTCTATGTATGTCTTATCTTATTTTTTTTCATAGCTTTTTTTGTTAGTGTTATCAGCAGCTGTGTTATCAGGGAAGGATAGCTTCTCCTCTGCCTGCTGTTAGTGAGCCTGTCTTCAGAGTCCTTGCCTAGGTTTTGGGATCGTCAGGATAAGAAAGTTCAGCAAAGGCCTCCAGGTAGTCACACAGTTGGAGGACACAGTGGTGTCCATTAAGGGATGGGGAGAACTGTGTTTATTCAACCTGGAGAAGTGAAGACTAAAGGGGAGATGTCACTGGCATCTATAGCTACCTACAGGGAGAGCGTGGAGAGGCATGATGGGAGCACACAGTAGTATAACAGATGACAATGGACATGAGTAACAACAGAAGAAGCTCTGATCAGAGACCAGGAAAAGAGATTTTCACAATGAGAGCAGCCAACCACCTGGTCCAGAGGTAAGAGACTCTGTGACATCACACTCCTTGGAGGTGCTCAAAACATGAATGATATAACCCTGAGTGGCCAGATCTTACTTTAAAGTTGAATTAACTTGAAAAATGATCCTGCACCAGCTGAAGCACATAAGCTTCCAGATCGCCCTTCGGACCTGAACTATTCTCTGATTCTGAGATCTGCAGGGTACAGGACCTTCAGATTCAAGATGACCGTTGTGGAGTCCAGTTATTGTCTCCAACAACAGCCAATGGCATGTGCCCGGGAAGAGTATAAGAACAAGGTAGGACATAGTTCTGTCTCTCCTAAATACCCATCCAGCTTACAAAAATTGACTCAAGGACACAGGGCAAAAGGTAGTATAGTTGTACTAAATAAGTCTTGCTGGATTTTCCATACACTTATCTGTCCGACCACCTTAATTTTTAGCTTTCCAACAATTCTAAGGCAAGCTTAAATCTTTCATATTGAATGGATTGAGGTACCAGGCTGGACACAAACTGCATTTCCAGTTCTGACACTGAGTTGCACTGGAAAGTCATTCTCTCTCTGTTTTACTTTCACTCGTGTCCTTGCTGAAGTCAGCTGTAAGCTACTAATAATAAGGGATGCTTCTTTTATAACACCTTTGTGTGCCCCTTGGCGTGTTATTAAACCATGCGATTAAAGCAGCAAAGACACAAAAATGCTTACATTGGATAGGACTATGTCCAAGGCCATTTCGTTGGTAAAGTGAAGCAAACCACTGTTATGGCTAGAGACAAGCATTTGTATAGTGTTTCTTCAGATCTTTTACTTGGGCTCAGTTATATTTACTCACTATTGGTGCATTCCATGGTAGCTTAAAATAAATAACACAACAAACCATAAAGAAACAAAAGGACCAGACAGAATGGCCTCATATATCCCATAAAACTCTTCTTCCTTTCTGACGAAGCAAGACCTTTGATTAAATTCATTGGTTTGGATCGAGTATATTGTATTAAATGAAACATCTGGCATTTTAATTAACTCTTATTTCTAGCGCTAATGCAAACCAAATATAGATGATGCTGAAAATGCATCAAATTCTAATCACTGTAAGGGACAAATGGTTTTCAATTAACTGACTAGAATCTATGTATCTTTATTTTAAAAAATTTTTCTTCTCTAATTCAGTTATTTATGTAGACATAAGACATTTTTAAAGTAAAAAATTATCAACTGTTTCACAATCAGAATGTGATGTATAACTTTCTGTGGTTTTGATTTTCAAACTTTAAGAATATATAAAAACAGAACTCTTTGAATTTGTGACCTATTGCACTTCAGTGTTGATATGACTTCTTTGTGTGAATTTTTGATAAAGAGAAAGTTATAAATTAATCAGACTGGCTCCTCTGTGTCAGTCAGCGGAGCTTCCCTGTCTCCCTGTGGTAATACACTAGTGTGAACCACCATGTTTGGGCCACAGGTCCCTGTGGTGCGTTGCTGTGTTCCAATGCAGCAACGGCTATAAGTTGTTTGCACAAAGTAGACTATTGGATATTAGGTAATTAAAAAAAAAAAAAGAAAAAAGAGGAAAACCAACAAATATTATAAGCTTGGGTTTCAATCACAGTTTGTAAAGCTGCAGAAAAGGGATCACTTATGTTCTGGAATCTCAGAATTTAAAAAAATCTTCTAAATTTCTCTATAAATATGATGATCTAAAGTACTGCGAGAAAGGTGAGCTGACCAAGGCTGTATAATTACTGAATTCCAGAAGACAAAACCCCTTAAACGCAGGCATAGTGTTATTCATGAGCACAGTGCTGCTGAGATGCTTTATTTACCACCAGTGTTGAGTTGGTAAATGAGTGAGAAATCAAGGCATCTAAGTCAATTTGTACAAGATGGAGCTTTTTGCAGGTCTTCTGAGTAGGCAGCAGGATCGTTAAAACAATGAAACTTCTCAAAAAGTTCAAATTAGCAATGTTAGAGCTAAATTTTAGTTTCCATTTTAAGAAGGGGGAAAAAAGAAGTAACAATGGAGAAAGGAGAACTTTAAACCTTTTCCTAACATGTTTGCATCCTGTCTTCTCATCACTCATTTATGTAGAAAGGTTATTACAATGGGAAAATTCAGATTGTAAGATTCAGCTCATGAAGTTCTCCCAAGATATTGTCAGATGATGACTTATCCACCATCTGCCTGTTCTCCTTTTAACTAATCAAACTGCAGATAGTATTGCACATAAATTTTCCTGCCTACTGCAGAGGTAGGACATGGAAAATAAAGTTCTTTTCTTTAGAAGAATTTTATTTAAAATTAATTTCAACCAATAAAATAAAAAGAAAGAAACAGTAAACAGATTAGAACCAGATCATCTATCTTCAACATCGTTCTATAAGAACTAAATATCTTAACTCAGGGAAGTTTTTAAAACATACTTTATTTAAATTTGGAATTTTTATCCTGCTTTAGTATGCAATTACTGTGGTAAAAGCAGTGAGATTGCAAGGAAAACCTGCTTCATTGCTCTGGAACTGTTTCTGACTCCATATTAACTTGTGCCTTGTTCCCTCTACTTAAATTTAAATGGAAATGGCATTGTGCACATGTTTTTGCTAGGGTTTCTGAACACTATTTCTGAAGCTTGTCTTTATTTATGAGCTTGTTCTCACTGCCTTATTTTGTGTGCTTGAATATGCTATGTATGAACTTTCCCATGATACACCATGGACTCTGCACAGCCCAACGGAGTCACAGGGAATAGATACGAGATCTCCCAGTGATAGATGTTATTTTCAATTCAGGATCTTGCCTTTCCCTTTTCCCTTCCTTTTCCTCTTCTCCTTCCCCTTCTCTTTCCCCTTCCACTCAACTTTGTCTCTCCCCTAAGCCATCAGTCACTGTGCTGGCGGTACTGTCACTGCAATTTAGGGATTTTGTGGAGGTTTTCAGCAAAAGCAAAGAGAGACCTTACCCACCATCAGATGTGTTATCTGTCCAGAGGTTTCCAGGTGCTCCTCTCCCTTTACCTTTTTTTGGGAGTAGAGGGAGGATTGAAAAGAAATTAATTCTATTAAAGTATCTTTCGGAGGACAGTCTTTAAAAAATATTAACGATTTAAAGATAAATGGCAGTTGGGCATGGTTACTGAAGTATATATGAGTTTAGTTAATTATGGAGATGAGGAGACATACATTAAAATCCTTGGTAGAAGGTAACACATCATACAGAAAGCACAAGGAGCTCAAACAAATTCTCATTTATGCAACTGAAGTTCTCACATTCCCCATCAGTCAACTGCATTGCTTGTCAAGTCTAATCTGCAAGACAGAAAGAGCCCAATAGCTATTTCTCTGAAAAAACCCCCACATTTTATTGTAGGAAAAATTCCTGTCTGACATAGATCGATCTGTAATGCAGACTGATCCACAATTTCTTAAGCAGTACTGAAACAGGACAGTTTTATAGTTGTTGGTTATGATATAGCTCTGGGAAGAACCAGGCTGTTGTGAAAAGGATGTATATAAGGACAATACCACACACATGAGCAGGACAGTGAACAAAACTGTCAGCATTGAAGAAACTGTGTCCTTGGTCTAAGAGGTAGGTCTTATTCTCCCAGAGATGGAGGCAATAAATCGCAGGGATCTAAGTAGTTAGAAAATCATCAAGTACTGAAGAAAAGTGTGGTAATAAAGGGTTTGACAGGTCTGAAAGGTTTCTTCTCTTCCAAACATGTCTTGAAGAACAACCACTCACCAAGCTCTGCTTACGCAGTATTTGATCTCTTTCAGCAGTCTAATACTTTCTTTACATCAACCTGAACTCACATTTGCTAATGGGAAGGCACCAGCCATTTCCTTATATATAATGTGGTGGGAAGGCACCAGCCATTTCCTTATATATAATGTGGTTGACCATGGACAGTGTGGCAGGTCTTGGTAGCCAAGGTCCAATCTACGGCTCATTGAAATAGAGCACTATTAGGTGACTGTAGAGTTTATCAGCAAGTTTGCTGATGACAACAAGGTCAGTGGTGTGGTCGATATGCTGGAGGGAAGGGATGCCATCCAGGGGGACCTTGACAGGCTTGAGAGGTGGGCTGTGCAAATCGCAGTAAGTTCAGTCAAGTCAAGTGCAGGGTCCTGCATCTGCAATGTGGCAATCCCAAACACAAATATCTGTTGGGCAGAGAATGGCTGGAGAGCAGCCCTGAGGAGAAGGACTTGGGAGTGATGGTGGACGAGAAGCTCTACATGAGCTGGCAGTGTACACTGGCAGCCCAGAAATTCAACCACAACCCGGGCTGCATCAAAGGAAGCGTGGCCAGCAGGTTGCAGGGAGGTGATTCTATCCCTCTACTCTCCACTCGTGAGACTCCACCTGGAGTACTGTGTCCAGCTCTGGAGTTCNGTCCCTATTCATTTCAGTTGCAAAATGTGACATTGTCTTGCATTTTATTCATTTTTAAACTAGTTCTAGCTGACTTCTATAAGAATTTAATATAACATATATTTATTTAAATATATTGAGTATAAAGTAGAAAATAAATGTTTGTAAATTAAAATTTTTACCCCTTGAAAAGACATTAAGTATAGATCTTTATTTTCAAAGATAAGAATATTTTCTTTCAAAACACTAAAGAGAAAAAGATGATGTACATAGATTAACTCAGTCTATAAAAACAAAATAAGTTTATTTTATTCAGGTGTTATGATTGGTACTTATTTTTTGAAATCCTAGTCTTGATTGCTTGCTTTTCTTTTAATTAGGTTCTTTCTGTGGCAGCGTTTGGAACACCAACACTTTCCTCTTCACGTATCTGTTTAATGACTGCCATTTTTGCACAGGTTAATGCCTATTTCATATTTGCAATGTCAGAGGATTTCAGAAATATTTAGCAGGAAATATTGAGTTAAATTTCAGCCCTCTTTGCCCCTGCCACCTTTAAATAGTGGACAGGACCTAGCTATGATAGACCATGAGGGGAAGCATCGCTATTTAAAACTCTTTCTGTGTCATTGGATCAAAAGAACAAATCAGCTCCTGGAGATGTTTTCATCTTCAGTCCTTACAGGCTACTGTGCTTGTGTAACAGATGAACAGTCACAGAGATGTTTCCTACCCTTCATGCTTTGCAAGCCGTGTATATTTTAACTCTGCAAAAGCATTTAGTTGCCCACAGCAAAGCCGCATGTGATTCAGATTAGCCAATCCCCAACAGTGCTACAGGAAAAAAAAAATTGTCAGTGAAAGTGCTGTGTTGTTATGACCCAATCAATAACTATGAGCTATTTCTGTATGTGTTTTGAATAGGTCAGGTAGAACATTACTTATGTTATGAGAACAAAGACATCATAAGTTATAATGTTGTAACAGAAGCAGAGGTACTTCCAAGTTTCTCATGCTCTGAAACTAAACTGATTCTCCAGGGTGAGTGACGATAGTTTGTGTGGAAAAAGAAAGAAAGAGTCTGGAATGACATACAAGGTCTGTTGCTCCTCATGCTTGAATCCATTGCTGAATAAACCTATTGATTCCCTCTCTCACATCTGTGAATTTAAATTAATGCTAAGGTTCTGGTTTTGGTTTGGGTTGGGTTTTTTTTAATAATATATCTGGGAAACCATGACAGTATTTTAAGTCTGGTTTCCTGATGAAAATATCACTATTTTTGCAGCTAGATCTTCACGTTTATTCCATAAAGAGGGAGCTTCTCTGAGGGNTCAGGGAGCTGGGCTTGTTCAGCCTGGAGAAGAGACGGCTCCAGGGAGACCTTATAGCAGCCTTCCAATACCTGAAGGGAGCCTACAGGAGAGCTGGAGAGGGACTCTTTGTCAGGAAGTGTAGTGACAGGACAAGAGGTAATGTCTTTACGTTGGAAGAGGAGAGATTTAGATTGGAAACTAGGAAGAACTTCTTTCCTGTAAGGGTGGTGAGGCACTGGAAGAGGTTGCCCGGGGAAGTAGTGGATGCTCCATCCTCAGAAGTGTTTAAGGTCAGGCTGGATGGGACTTTGAGCAACCTGGTCTAGTGAGAGGTGTCTCTGCCCGTGGCAGAGGGGGTGGAACTTGATCTTTAAGGTGCTTCCAACTCTAACCATTCTATGATTTGATGATTCTATAAAATCAAGACACTTTGGCTCCATCCTCTGAGTGAACATGAACAATACCAGCTTTACAGGGACTCTATCAGGGTAAGGTCCTGCAGCAACTCAAATGTGGTGGCTGCACAGTTAAGGCATCATCCTCTGATCAGAACTAATGTGCCCCTTTGGGGATCCCATTGTTCATTTTGCTCCCAGGCAATGCCATGCCTGATTTTTCTACACCAACTCCTGAGCAGATGCTTGAGCAGCCTTGAAGAAAATGCTGTGAAGTGTTCACAACTTAAGATGACACATTAAATTAGCCAGACTTAACAGAAGATTAATGAATAAGCTTGATTCACTAA
>VXBJ01006138.1:0-18099 GCA_013400055.1 Nycticryphes semicollaris
ATGGAGCTGGTGAGGGGTCTGGGCACAAGTGTCCTGAGGAGCAGCTGAGGGAGCTGGAGGTGTTCAGCCTGGAGGAGGCTTCTCGCTCTCTCCAGATCCCTGAAAGGAGGGTGTAGCCAGGGGGGGGGTTGGTCTCTTCTCCCAAGGAACAGGCCACGGGACAGGAGGAAATGGCCTCAAGTTGCATCAGAGGAGGTTCAGATTGGGGATTAAGGACAACTTTTCCTCTGAAGGGGTTATTGCACATTGGACTGGGCTGCCCAGGGAAGGGGTTGAGGCCTCATCCCCGTAGGGATTTAAAAGCCGGGCGACGTAGTGCTTGGTGACAGGGTTTAGTGATGGGGTTCTTTTATCAGAGTTAGGCTGATGGTTGGACTCGATGATCTTAAAGGTCCCTTCCAACCCAGACAGCTCTATGATACTATTCTATGTCTTTCTGGACCACAAGAGGGCAGTTTCTGCCCAGCTATTAATTTTTCTGCACTCGGCTGCAGAAACGGAAAATGTGTTTTTCAACCCAACCTTACTCTGTCATTTCCTGGCACTGAAGGGACTAGAAAGAGCAAGTCAGTCATTTGACATAACCAACAGGTCAATAGTTTTGTGCTTATGGGTTCCTTTGTATATTTGAGCTGGCAACTCATTCATTAAAACTGCACAGCAACCAGTTTTGAGAAAGACCTTGTAAATAAGCAGCATCTTTACATTATGTCACTTTCAATCAAGCCAAAATACATAGAAAATGGATTTTATAGGAAGGTTGTTGTTGCTGTAATGAACGAGACAGAGTGCAGAGTGGGGTTTTTGTGTCTACAAACCGTTGGAAGCCATGATAGGGGGAGTACGGAGCCATCAAACACCACGCAACATCAGCACAGCTAGGTTTGATATCGTATGAATAAAGGAATGTGTGTAAAGGCAAAAGCAACTGTATAACAAAATTCCTGGATGTGGGACTAAATATAAGCAAGAGAACCTGCAGCAGGCTCAGGCTGAGGTGGCTTCACAGCACTTACCTCTACCAAGCGCCCGATGTTGGCTATGTGTGGAGAGGAGTCACTCACAGTCTCATCCTTCTCCATCTAGAAAGGAAAGACACAGGTCCCTTGGTGACACAGAAATCTGACGGCAGAAAAGGGGTGGAAGTGGGTCTCAAAACCCTACAGTAACTCTTCTTTCCATGTGCAAACAGACCACTGAGAAATTCCCATAATTAGATGAAGTCTCACACATTGATAACAGAAATGTACTGTAATAAAACCCATGAATCAAAATAAACCCCTGCTGTAGATCCCTGGAGTAGACAGGCACTACAAAATTGTCATTTCCTACCTATGCCAGGGTTGTAGATCTACAGACCTATGGTAGTGAACACATTAACACCCCCAAGAAGCAGAGTAGCACGGCATGTGGATCTGAAAACCAGGTTGTTGGTGATGAGATGCATACAAAGATGGTGCTGTCAGCCCAACAGCTGTGAACTAACCCTGCAAAAACAGCCTTTTCTTTTCATCTCCACCTCCACTACTTCTGACCACACATGGGGCACATTCTCCATTCTCAGCACAGAATCATAGACTCATGCCAGAAGGGACCCCTAGGGTCATGTAGTCCCACCTCCCCACAGTCAGCAGGGACACCCCCAACTAGACCAGGTTGCCCAGAGCCTCGTCGACCCTCCCCTTGAATTATCTCCAGGGAAGGGGCCTCAACCACCTCCCTGGGCAACCTGTTCCAGTGCTCCACCACCCTCATAGGAAAGAGCCTAATATCCAATCTAAATCTGCTCTTCTTCAGCCCAAAACCATTGCCCCTCATCCTGTCACTGCAGGCCTTTGTAAATGGGTTCTCCCCAGCCTTCCTGTAGCCCCCTCAGGTACTGGAAGGTTGCTCTTAGGTCTCCCCGGAGCCTCCTCTTCTCCAGGCTGAACAACCCCAGCTCCCTCAACCTGTCCTCGCAGTAGAAGTGCTCCAACCACTTGATCATCTTCATGGCCCTCCTCTGGACCCGCTCCATCAGGTCCATGTCCTTCCTATCTTGAGGGCTCCAGACCTGGTCTGGATTGAGAGGTGAGGTCTCACCAGAGCAGAATAAAGTGGCAGAATCACTTCTCTGGATCTGCTGGCAACACTTCTTTTGATGCAGCCCAGGATGGGATTGGCCTTCTGGGCTGCAAATGCACCCTGCCTGCTCATGTCCAGCTTCTCATCCACCAGCACCCCCAAGTCCCTTTCCTCAGGGCTGCTTTCTAACACCTCAGCCCCTGGTCTGGATTGAGAGTGAGGATTGGTCTGGCCCAGGTGCAGAACCTTGCTCTTGTTCTTGTTGAACCTCAGGAGGTTCACCTGGGCCCACCTCTCCAGACTGTTCAGGTCCCTTCTGGATGACATCCCATCCCCCTGCTGTATCGACAACACCACACAGCTCGGTGTCATCTGCAAACTTGCTGATGGTGCAACTCAATCCCTCTGTCTACGTCATGGATAAAAATGTTGAACAGTACCTCAGGGATTATTTACCTTCCAGCTGAGAGGGAAGGTGCAGATAATATAAATCCCACAACTACCTGCAAGACTGGAAATGATTTAAACTACTGGAATAATATGAAAGAGAAATTTGGCAGTTTGTAGGTATTTTTAGATACTTTTTCCCTTTCAGACCAAGAAGCCAAACTACTATTTACCTAATTATTAGGGGGAAAGAGGTACAAATCATAGAATCATAGAAGGGACCTTCAAGTCCACCCAGTGCCACCCCCTGCCCTGGGCAGGGAAACCTCCCACCACACCAGGTTGCCCCAAGCCCCCTCCAACCTGGCCTTGAACCCCTCCAGGGATGGGGCAGCCACAGCTTCTTGGGGCAACCTGGGCCAGGCTCTCACCACCCTCACACCAAAGAACTTCTTCCTGACATCCCATCTAAATCTCTCTTCAATACTACAAAGCAGTTTAGTGTGGGAAGTATTTTGCAGTAGAAATGCAGAGTTGGATCACTCAAGTAGATAATAACACCATACTCTTAGTGTAGTATCTGAACAGGAGACCGGTACCTGAACCAGGTGGGATTTTTCATCACTAACATCAAAAATCAGGAGTTAGTACTGCAGAAAGCAATACTTGCTTTATTTCACCTGGCTTTGCCCTGCAGAATGTCTGCCCCAAGGCCACTGCTGACCATCCATGCTCTGTGCTGAGGAAAAGCCCGTCTTCACCTACCCTCGAGATGAAAATTCTGGCTAAACACAGAGAAGCTGTTGAACAAGGAACATCAGTCCCAGGAACCTCAACTGATACAAGATGTGCTGAGATGGCATGAAAACAAAACCGGGAGAAAAAATTAGTGGGAAGAACAGTCTTCAAAGAGTTTTACTAATCCCACTGAATTCTCTCATCCATCTGTTCAGATCCCTCCCTCAGGGTAGAGTTTAAAAAATCTGGGCCAGCTACAGGTTTCTTTTAATAAGCCAAATCTCTAACAGGCTTGGGGAAACATGTAATTTAGTTGGAAACCTGAAGGCGAAAGATAATCTAGAAGAGGGGGAGAAAGAACAAGGACGTTTAATTTTTTTCCCTTTAGATTGCAGTCAGATTGTTTACATGTTCTGGAGACACGCTGCCTGGAGAACGGATCCAGCTGCAGCGGAGGGAGAACATCAGTCTCACCGATGCAAACGCAGACATACACGTTATGGTCAGTTTGGGGACTATCAGCAAATTGACCCAATCTGGGGCAGGCAGGGAGCTGGCAGCGGGTCATTTACTTCCACGGGCTCCCCACTGTGGCTGCCCCACACCCGGATGGATCCAGCTTGTTGGTAGGAAGCAGAATCTGAAAACAGAATTATTTCTTTTTTCTGCAAAACGTATATTGTTACATCTCCATAAAAACTGCTGCCAGAAGGAAAACATTTTTATATGCTATAGAAGGCCAGATGTTATGAGGGGCTGTTTTAATGGAGTTGGGAGTCAGTAAGCAGCCACGTTACACAAACAGCGGAGTTGCTGGGATTTTTAAAGGTTCCTTCCGGTGGCTGTTACTGCACAGACCAAAGCAGGAAGCCTAGAGCTGCTTAAATAAAAAGGGTTAATTTGCTTTGAGGGGAAATTCCATTCTCTAAGTTCATGTTAACAAGTGGCTCATCTTCCCAGTGTCGCTCCCCATCTGCTGTTGAACTCAGCCAAAAAACCCCAGCGCCGCAGGATGAGCCAAGTTCCATGGCCACGGCGCGGTCGCTCCTCTCCCGTCAGAGATGGGGCGTCCCTGCCTCATTTCACAGCCATCTGCCTCGAGTCTGACTCACAGGGAAGCTTACTCTCCAGAGGATATTAAGTTCTCGAGGGCTGGCTGGTCACCTCGGATGTTTCCTGCATGGAATATAGCAGCTGTTTAGGTTTTCTTGACAATGTTATTTGGAGGAAGAGTTAATATGAAGAGATGCATTTAAGTTGGAGAAACACTTTGGTTCATTATGAAAGCACCTAAAAATACTAGAAAGATAAGGAAAAACATCATCTACTATTTTGCTGTGAAGAACTGACGACAACATCCACAGCTGCTCTGGCCATGGAGCGACATGAAAATCTCTTTAATGAAACATAAACAGACCAATGCGAGCCAGAGGCTCCCAAGCCACCGGCAGTGGGCAGAGTGAAGTCTCCAGGTGGAAAATATGTGGAATTATTTGGATATCTGTGAGGCAAAGTTTGGCCTCTCATTCTACAAGGCGTATTTCAAACTGTAACTAGATAAACAAAGGTTGTGAGCTCTACAGAGCTTGCAGCGTTGTAGAAGTCAGCTGAGAAATTACCTCATCCTTTCATTGCCTTTGTGTGTATGTACTCTAACTGGTTGAACTAAAGATATCCCATATCCTTGACCAAATCATGCTTTCAAAACCCTGAGCAAACCTGGGGATGCTACATCAGCTCTATATGTCACTGGTCCATAGGCGCTCGACTCTTACTCTCTTTTTCTAAACCAGCTGTTACACAACTGAATAGCTGTAAAATCCATATATTCACGTGAAGTGGAGAGAATTTCCCAGACAATTACTGTTCAGAACATCTCTGCTACCCTCTGCACCCCAAAACACTACTCAGCGATTAAAGGGGTGGCGCCTCCAGGAAACGGCACAACCGCTGAGGAAGGGCTTAAGGATTGTGACAGCTACAACCTGAAGATCCCTCTGGTGGAAAAAACACTCCCTGACACCCCACTCAACACTACGACATCTGGAAGTCACTGGGCTAGGTCTTTACACGGAAGCTCAACTTGATGAAAATATACGACTCTTAATTGCAGAGCACAAGCCTCAGAGGATTTACCTCCTCTGATGGCAGAATGTCTCTGCTGGTGTTTTACGGAGCAGCAATATATCAGAGGGAGCATCTTCCCAAGCGCAGGGAGAGCTCACTTTGCAACCACATCAGCCCTCTCCCAGCTCTGCAAAACATTCCACCTTCAGTAGAGGGTATTTCCAGTATGAAAACCAAGGTACATCTGCCTCTCTTTAATCTGAAATCCCAGGCTTCGCTTCCCCTATAACTTTATATCCGCCCTTTCCCACACCTCCGTCTGTAAATAAACTATAGGTTTGAGCCAAGTTCTTTCTCAGCAAACTTGCACTTCCTCACAATGGCCATCCTGGTTTGGGAAACACACACAGGTTCTTTGTGCTCCAGGCTATCTCAGAAAGGCACCCGTTAGTCTTGCTTTTAAGGAGGGGGCTCCAGAAATCTGGCCAACAAAGTGCAGTTTTGACTATTTGCCAGAAAATGGGAAGGCTACATCCACTTTGCGTAAAACGAAACAGGATCACACAGCTGCTCTTACCTTAAATAAAAGTGCTGCCTAGTGAAACCTCAAAATTCAGCCAAAGCAATACAGTGCCACGGCAAATGACACAAGTCATTCCAATGTACATAAAGAGGACGGGACCTTAACATCTGTTGGGGAGAAAGTCATCTGCCAAGCATCTTGCCTGGATCAGGAGGGGGTGGGAGTTACCTGCAGTCACAGGAGAATGTGCAATTGAAGTGCAAGGTAATTGAAAAGCTGCTGGCATTTTTCATTTCCATGCAAGCATTGCTCCTGTGGTTGTAAACTGAAGGTAGCACGTCCTGTCCTTTCTTCTCAGACGCACAGCACTTCAATCCTTGGCCCCTCCTCAAGGCAGACAGTATAAAACATGCCGGACAGTCCTTTCCTACTCAAATTCCAGCCTCAACTCTTTGTATTGATTGAGCCCTGCCAGCGTCAGACCTGAGCTGGGAGGAACTTCCTCCATCTCAGCCTGTGGAGCTTGAACCCCAAGCTCTCCTGAGCTGCGTCCAGAATACTGTCTGGAAGAGCCCCTTGTTTGGACAACTGTAAAAATAGAAGTTCTCTATCTGACATTGCGTGCTGGATGGGAAGGATGAGAGCAAGGCAAAAAGTGACAAAAAAAAAAAAAATAATCAGCTTTCTCCTTCCAGTTCCACCAAAAACTTCTTCTATCATGTCCTTTGGAGTCAAAACAGAGAGAGATGGCTACATACACTGTGTCACTATTTATGTAAAACAACACGTATCACTAAAGATTAAAACAAAAGGACCTGCTTCAACAACAGTCAAATGAAAAGTCCAATGGGACAATGTTACTTCAGCTTTAATTCTCACAAAGTTTTCAGACCAAAATTGTGATCTACAGATCTTAGGTGCATGGAGCAGCTAAGAATTTCTCTCATCCTCTTAAGGTAAGAGTTTATACATGCACCTATATAAATCAATTATGCATATACATAAGTTACGTAAAGAAATATATATCACTATACGTATGTGCATACATGCCAGCATTTCTCTGTTGGATCAGGTCACAATCTGAAAGCCGACATTTTAAACAAAATCAAAATCCCAAACTCCATTCAGAACACAAGACGTGCCATTTTATTTGAATGAGTCTATTCTCCAGCTCTTAAAAAACAACTCCCATAACTGAACTGATAAAGCAAAGGCCTGACGTTATCATTTTGAAAACCACCAGGTAAAGTAAATCAAAGCTGCATAAAGGAGATTTACAGCTTCCCAAAACAGGCAGGGTCCTCCATCTACCATACAATCATGGAATGGTTAGAGTTGGGAGGGACCTTAAAGATCCTTGAGTTCCAACCCCCACCCTGGGCAGGGACACCTCCCACCAGACCAGGTTGCTCCAAGCCCCATCTAACCTGTCCAACTTACAAATATAAAATGTTTTTACAGTTACTTCCCCCTTAGAAACAGAGGCAACTCCTGTTGTAGCACATGAAAAACCACATTGGGGAAGCCACTGAACAGCAATAGATCCATGAATTGGAAGAGATACGTCATTTCTCAATGCACAACATTAAGGTAGACATAGGATTAGAGATGTGACCTCTAAGTTCTATCTACCCAGAATGTAACGTCACACGGCCCCAGGCCAGGTGTAAGAACACTCAAATGCACGGTGTCTTAGAGAGAGAAATTATCCCTAGAAATTCAGTGCAACAATTAGGAATAGCCCAAAGTGGGAGCCTTGTGGCACCAAGAGTCTGGGGACATTCAAGAGCTGCAAAGACAAGTTTGGTCAACTCAACATTTAAGCTACTTGACCACCTACTTGACAATCCTAAATAGTCTTGATAAAGGCAACAAAACCCCCATGGTCTGTGTGTGATGTGGGGCAACAACATTTCACCAACAGAAGTGACAGAGAACAGTTATTTCTAGACTGGTACTTCTAGATCCAAGCTCATCTCTACCAAGTTGTTCACAGAAGAACAACGAGAATGCCTTGATTACTCACACCAAGTGCTCCCTGCAGACACCAGGGAGGGGAATTACCGAGCAAGTGTTTCCACACATTCCCCGTGGTGTTTTGGTGCAAGCCATGCCCAGCTCCTCAGCGCTGCCGGAGGCACAACATGAGCTGTTCCCTTGCTTCTGCTCCTGGCCACCAAGTGAATTGTTCCAGTCATCACTCAGAAAAGACCCGTTTGCAGCTACGAGGAGAAACTGGTTTCAAAGTAATGGCTCTCAACAGACTTCCCTTTCAAAGCACTGCAAGGTTTTCTCAGCCATCAGTTTATAAGCCAGGATATTACAAAGCTTGTGAACACCTCAGAAGCTTCCACTGAAACACAAGGCCATCTTCTATTCTCATTTTAGGATCAAAGGTGGTCAAGTAACTTAAATGTTGCACTGACCAAAAGCATGTACAATTTACTATGGACAAAATTATTTCAAAACTATGGTTAGGACATCAGATTACTGATAGCACCGTTGGAAAACTGTACCATACCATTCCAGAGGCTATAAAAACCTACTTTTGGGGCCAAAGTTTGCTGTAGACTGTACAAAAGGCCTACCAAAAAGTAAAAATAAAACCTGCTGTCCTTAGGTGATGTGACAAACTGGATTTACAGCAAAGTAAAAGTCTTGCACTCAGGATAAATAGTGAGCTCCAGCTAAATAACTGGTTTGGGACAAACAGCTCCTCCTCAGGGCAGCATGAAGATTTTAATTTTCTGCCGTGGATTCTAACGAAGCCTGGCTCATTAAACCTTCTATAGCATCCACAAACAGAAAATCTCAGCCCAAAGCTCAGTTCTGGAACTCAAGTTTCCATTGTTTGTGCAGAAGCAGTGCATCATTACCCCAGTGGCTTTTTTACGGTTACTTACATTGGAAGCAGGCCCCTGCCTTAATGCATCACAGATGAATTAAATGATCTGCTGTTAAAATGATGACAGAAGCATGAATCTCCTCACTAAAGCTTAGAGAGTGAAAGTTAAACTAAACAAGGCCTGGCCGTTTAGGCCAAGGTGTACTGAGGACACCCATTCTCAAAAGAGTCCTATTTTCCTTGGCACAGCTCTTGTGCACCATGAGGCCACAGCCAGAGTCAAGTCCTTGGCCTCCACTTCACAGCAATGATTTAAAGTATTAGGAAAGCCTGTGATTAAATATTTGTCCAGGTCACCGTAACTCAGGTGTAATTACTGCAAACATTTTAGAAGAGTACACAATGCTCAAAACAATCTTCAGACGCCTTTTTTTCACCCCCTCCCTTGCTTTTTCATCAGCTTCTTCTGTAAATCAACAAGGTGGAAAGAAAAATCAACCAGGTCTAGGCGAGCTTCTGCGCCTGCAATACTAACACGCTTTCAGTTCCTCTCTGCAATCATAGATCCTTCTTTCCTTCGCCTGGCTCAAACCTGTACAAAAACATGAACTGCTTAACAGAGTCTGCATTGTCCTTTGTATCGAAAGCAAGAGTCTGCCCTGGGAAGTCTCATAAAGGAGTTTTAGCTGCTGCCAATCTCTCCAGTCACTCATGACCGTACAATATCCCTCCTGTCCTCCAGAGTTTATTACTCTGCTCCAGTCACTGACTTCCACAGCCAGTTCTTAAAGAACTGCAATTCAGCTGCAGCATGAAGGAGATGGGAACCTCTGGCAGGTGGTTGGGACAGGAGCTCCTTCACCCAGGAAAGTCAAATCCAGCAGATTCTGCCCATCAGAGACTGAGAGCAGCAGTGCCTGAGCAGTCTGGCACCTTCGCTGCAATAAACAGCGCTCTCAAGAACTCAAAGTAATGAATGCTGCTAAAAACCCCCAAATGTTTAGAAGAAATGTTTATTTTACATTTTAAAAATTTTTTTAAAAATGAATGCCCTGGTACTGCAGGAGGAAAAGACTAAAGGAGGACACTAAAAGATAACTGAAGTATCAAAGAACAGAAGAATCCATGGAAAACACAGGCTCGTTCACAGTGGTCTACCTGGCTTTTAAAAGAGAAGCATAACAAAGGAGAATATCTCGTCATTTTATAATCCTTTTGAATCTCCCAGTATAAAAGCGTGCAAATCTTACAGATAAAAATACCTGTCTGGGTAACACATATGGAAATCTAAAAAATTTAGGACTACCAACAGAAGAGCTAAGACTTAAAAGCAAGCCTGAACTCTCACTGAATGTTTCATGTTTTTAATTGAACGCTCTGCTGCCATCACGGGGCTTCCTGGTAATTACCCACTTACACATTAACTGTTTCACTGCACACGCAGCAGGAGAATTCATGTTTATACAACACCTCACAAAAGCAACTTTTTTGTTCCTGACTGCAGCTACTGGGTATATAAATAAGGAAAATGGGCCTGCAGTGAGTGCTCACACCAGTATACAGACATACCTGTCTGGTAAGGCTCCCTCCAAGGTTCATGGTACCAGAACCAGTTTTATTAGTCTGCAGCCACAGCATCACTGTGGAGGTCAGCTTGTAATGAGCAGTACGACCACTGGATTTCTCCTAGAAGGAGAGGAGAACAAAAAAAAAAATATAAATAAAGTAAGAGATAAAAGGTTACCCCCAACCCCCCCAGAAAAACTAAAGGGTGGCTGGTCCCTACGAGACCCTACGAGTGACAGGACAGATATGTGTAACTCCACTTTTGTAGCACAGTCTGTTTCTTAAAAACAATTTGAAGTATGTATATTCCCTTAATTTTCCAAAGCAAACCTAGTTAGAGCAATTTAACCTCCTATTACCTTGTTTTTATTACCTAATTAGTGATATTTATCTGTAGAGCTTGATGTTAAAAAGAATAACCTCAGATTGCATGTACAAAGTAACATATTTTCAATTCTTCTGGGATTCTTTTTTGATTACAGCCCTGACTTATCTCTATCCAAATCGCCACAGGGAATTTTCAAAAATTAACAGGGGAAAGAACTTTACAGCCCCTAACACAATATTGCATTGTTCAGCAGAACACCTGTGCTCGTTAATTGTCTGGAATTAACTGGGTTTTGTTTTCACTTAGGAGTATCAGCTGCCCCAGAGGCTGTACCTGAACCTCCACCACGTGGATGGAATCCCAGCATCCCTTAATCTTCTTTGATCCATCTCCAGCTTTCTTAATGAGGATCACCCCGGCAAAACCATGATCCAGATCCCAGAGGTAGACAGAGGAGACTCCACCTTCAAAATACCTGCAGGATGCAATCCGAAAGGCATGTTAACAGTGAGCAGGATCCGAGCCAGAGTCAGGGATCAATAATAATCTGAAATAAGCAGAATCTCTGTATCCTGGTAAAGCAATTTTTTCCATTAAGATGGCATGCTCTCACCAGTTATATACCTACAAACACAGCAGTTTCAATCGGTTTATAATACAGAGACTTTAATTACAAAAAACCTGTACATTTCTCGAAAGGAAAATAAAAGTCTAGTGAGAAACAGAGCTGGTTACAGATTTCTACACTACTTGAGCAAACAATTCCTCTGATTCCAATTAACTGTAACAGCTGCTAAAAGCACAAGCTACAGAGTAGCCTGAGAGTAAGGGTTTATTTTACAGTTTGGGGTTGTTTGTTTTTTTTTCTTTTTCTCTCACTGTTGGGAAAGTCTGGAAGTTCTTTACAACAAAGTCTGTTAATTAAGACAAAAGGGAGCAAGCAAGTAGCTTTATGCTGCTGTCTCAAGAGTTTGTGTGAAGACGAGTTACTGATTTATCGCAAACAGAGCTGAACTGAAACCCCGGTTCTCAGCAACAAAGGGATGCTGTTGAGGTTTACAGATTATTCCAGCTTCAGACATGGTATACAATGGTGAGCAGACAAGATTACCTACATCTCAGGTTTCTCAGAGCAAAAAGTACACTCTCTAAGAAAACTAACAAAGCAATGACATCCTCAGAACTCGACTCCTTTCTAACACTAGTGCCAGGCTCCTTATGTGCCAGATGAAATAATGGTAAATAACGCAGGACTGTAGGAAGATGCACAAGAAATAATACAGAAAACTGAAACTGTAACTGTAACCCACACAATTTCCCCAACTGTTTCCATTCTCAAGCCACAAGGAATATCACGTAAAAGGGAATGAATACCCTTCCCTGGCACACAACTCTCAGATCTGAGTGATGAAGTAGAAAATCATAGAACAGTCTGGGAACTTAAAGAACATCTTGTCCCCGGGCAGGGACACCTCCCACCAGCCCAGGTTGCTCCAAGCCCCCTCCAACCTGGCCTTGAACCCCTCCAGGGATGGGGCAGCCACAGCTTCTCTGGCCAACCTGGGCCAGGCTCTCACCACCCCCACACCAAAGAAATTCTTCCCCACATCTCAGCTCCATTCCCCTCTTTCAGGGTCAAACCCTTGTACTATGGCTCCCCCACCCTCATCCAGAGTCCCTCCCCAGCTTTCCTGGAGCCCCTTTAGGAACTGGAAGGGGCTCGAAGATCTCTTCTCCAGGCTGAATCCCCCAACTCTCTCAGGCTGTCCCACTCCAACAGGTCCATGTCCATCCTGCACTGAGAACTCACGCGGCACAGAACCACCATCTCCCATGAAGAGCTGAGGAAAGGCAGCTTCAGCTGAGCCAGAAGATCAACGAAAAGACATTTTAGCAGTCAGACATTTCTGTTCTGAGCACCTACTGCCATTCTGCAAGGACATACATAAAGTATGTGACTGACAGTTCCCAGCAGCTAAGATGGGAGAGAGTATTGCAGATTAAACCGTTTTTGCCTCTCACTGTCAGGAGCAACATGATTGCACAGACCTGCAAGAGACTCCAGGTTTCTCCTCTTCTGCAAAAAAGGAAAATATCAGTCTTTGCCAGCACAAGAAACTTGTCAACCCCTCCCACCTTCATGCTCTCCTCCTTTCTAAACATGTCCCTCAGAGTTGTTAATGGCAATTCAGATTTGATTTACTGTGCATTTTTGGACTTTACGTATTAGCTTGGAACGTTCAAGAACCAAAAGGACCCATCCTTTTTAGAAGCCAGGAGAAGATACTGGAAAGTTAATGCCAATAATACAGGGAGCTTTCTGCAGATTCTCTGCACTTACAGCTCAGTCCAGTATGGTGTTTAAAGAAAGAGTCACCAAAAGAGCCCCAATTCTTTTCAACTGCATCCGAGTCTGTATCAAAACCAACGCTGATGCCAGGCAGGGTATATGATTTCTTATTAACTCACCACATCATTTTATTTTTAATGGGTTATTCATCACCAACCTCAGCGTGGGCACTTCGGGAACCAACAGTCACAGCACTGTCCTATGGCATTTCTCAAGTCACTGATAATATTCCCTTAGAAAAGGGAAGCCCTCTGCTCCACAGGCGTGCTAAAGCCAGACTTCCAGCAGGCGAATTAAACCTAACAAACCAACAAACACACTTCTTATATCCCCTGGGGAATTTGCAAACGGATTTTGGTTTATGCAGTTAATGGGAACTGCAGTCCCACAGTGAACCCCAGTTCCAAGCTCAGTGACCCTTCTTCAGACAAAAGGGCAGTGTGAATTAAAGGCCAGAGAGCAGAAGCTAATGCCTGTTTCCAGAGCAAGTCTGCTTACAAAAAATATTAATACATAGAAGTGAATTCACTCAAAATGAACTGGCAGCCCCCGAGAATATTACAGCATGTACGGACAGTTTCCCTATTACCCACTTTATGAGCTTGCTACGAGCATGAAACGTTAATTAAGAGAGGGACTGAAACAAGGTTTTTGGAAATTTATTCTTACCTACTGTACTTTGATCTTAATGACATGAAACAGGAAAAAAAATAATTTTTATGTGGTTTACCTTTACGAGATTTTACATAAAGGGTTTTGTGGGTATTTTAAGAATGTGCTAAAATGTTGTCTGAAACCACATAAAACCATCTGAAGAACCTCCCGCCAGAACTAACAGCGCACACATGGAAACGCTTTAACTCGCCTTTGTGTATTTAATGAATCAGATATAGTATTAATATTGTTTTAAATACCAACACGCTATTTCAATAAAAGTTGCTTTGCCATAGCCAGATCTTGAGACTCCAACAACGCCAGCGACCGAACCGTTATGAATCCAAGGCACGCCGGGATATGCATTAGCCAAAGGCTCCTCCGGGCTTCAGCAATATAGAATCACTTGAAAAATTCCCTCTTTCTTCACGGGGAGAAAATACATCCCATTGATCATTACATTAAGTTTCGCCTTTCCTCACACAGCAGCTAAAATGGCATTTCTGAAGACTAAACCCAGAAAAGTCATATCTGGAGACAGGAATCTTCCTTGAAACCTGCTTTCTTGAAGAAAAATAAAGAAGTGCTACAGGTTGATTGGCTGCTATATAATAGAAAACCGGATGACAGATGGATTGGTAGGAATTTAAATTTACATTCATGAACTTGGATTTGCTGCAAGAAGGCTGGACTACCTCCAAGAAACCCCTTCACCATAGATTAAAAAGCAGCACTTATTAAAACCCAAGCAGGAGAGGCTTGGAAAAGGAAGGCATAAACTGATATCTTCTCCATTAAGGAAACAGATGGGCAAACCAGAGCACGGGCCCATGAACATTCCGTGAAGTAACTGCAGCAAAACACATGGAAAGCCCTACACAGCTCCTGGATCATAGAATGCTTTGGGTTGGAAGGGACCTTAAAGCATCCCCAGTGCCACCCCCTGCCCTGGGCAGGGACACCTTCCACCACACCAGGTTGCTCCAAGCCCCCTCCAACCTGGCCTTGAACCCCTCCAGGGACAGGGCAGCCACAGCTTCTCTGGGCAACCTGGGCCAGGCTCTCACCACCCTCACCCCAAAGAACTTCTTCCCCACATCTCAGCTCCATCTCTCCTCTTTCAGGGTCAAACCCTTCTCCCTTGTTGAACATAATTTTCTTTGCTTGCCCATTGTGGATCTCTTGCTTGAGGTACGTTATCCTCCTGCACAACAGCAGTCATAAAAGCCAAACTGACTTCTTTAGCAGCTTGAGTCCTCTCCCAAAGCACCCAAGGCCCAGCACAAAGCAGCTGGCAGACACTTTTGATAAGTACAAGAGCTCTGGCGTAGGAGGAAAACTCCCCATTCATCCTGGGGTACCTCAGAAATGTCCCCAGGGGATAAACCAGTTTCAAAGGATCGCACTTCAAAGCAAAGCAATCGCTCCTCCTCTGCCCAAGGAAATGGATCTCTCCAGGACTACTCTGGGTTCACCTACAGACAGAAATTTGGTATAAAACAATGTGAAAACATAACCTTATGGTTGTCATATCTGCTTTTGTTAACAAACAAAACATTGCCAAATGATATCCCTGTCCTCCAGGATAGCCAGTGTTCTTCCATCCCTGGTAAAATTGCTTTTTAGAAAGGTGCCCAGGAAGGTGACTAAAAGGCACAAGGCCCAGCTTTCATTCTCTTTAGAAGATTCATAATAGCATTTCGCTCAAAATCAATTCGAGTTTTAATGTCATGATCAAACACTTAAGTTTTATACCCATTACTCATCAACCACAGAACTCCTGGAAAAAGCTATTTTATACAAAAAATGTCACACTTAAGACTGACCTACTTTATGAATGCAAGAATAAAAGAAAATATTTAAGCTAAGAGCAATCCAAAGCTTTATGAAGTGTTTGAAGTTTAAGCGGGTGGAGACACAGGATGGAAACTTGTTTAAGGAACCCGAGCTGTATCCATGAAACAGGGAGACTGTGGCCAGAACAAAGCCCTAACTTCAAGAGGGAAGCAATAGGGGAGGAGATCCCCCAGCTTCCAGCAGAGACCTCGAGACAGGAGGAGGGAGGACAGATTCATCACTTTGTTTTACCACTAAAGGACAGATCAGCAAAGGTATCATAACTCTCCAGATAGTGTTCTGCTTCTTGCAAGCCTTGCAAATGAATGCTGGAGCCTACACTGAGAAAATGACTTTCCACCACACAGCAATAAAAACAAGCCATGACTTTCAATTACATTTCAGAACCAAATCACTCATCCGTGAAAACACTTGTGTATTTTCCAGTGAGTAACCGAGAGCCAGAGACACTGGGTGGGTTTTTCTATCTGGCTCACGGCTCTCGCAGCACTAAAGCCACAACACCCTAATGCCAAGGTACCAATACCTGGAACCTCACACAGTGTTTCAATCTGGCTCGCTTAAAGCAGAAAAATATATTTTCTTTTTTTCCCCTAAAGGTTGCACAGCTATTTCTTCCAACTACAGAAGTTCAGCATAGAAAGGGAAATGTCTCCATTTATTTAAATCAACAGAATTCCAAGAAATCTGTCATTTAAACCAACCCCAAAGGAAAATAGCGAGCATTCAGCTACAAATGTTTTTACAAGAGTGACAATGACTAAAGTCACAATCCAAGCAGGCAGCAACCCCAAAACATGACCTAAAAGAGAAGGTGAGGAAGCAGACATTTCAACTGTTTCAACTGCAGATGACTGTAATGGCAACTGATCTGCCACAATTTCCACAGAGTTCTTCCCCTCACCTGTGCCCTGTCATTTCAAACCAGCACAAATAGCAACAGAAACATGAGGCAAATGGCAAATTCCAGCAACCCCACCACCACACTCACAGCACTGCCACGGGGGTCGTTCAAATCACCTGAAGCCTTGAAGCTCGATGGCAGGAGGACAAAAAAAAAAAAAANCCTTGTCCTATCATTGGCCGTCACTGAGAAGAGCCTGGCTCCATCCTCCTGACACTCACCCTTTCCATAGTGATAAACATTCAGGAGGTCACCCCTCAGTCTCCTCTTCTCCAAGCTCAAGAGACCCAGCTCCCTCAGCCTTTCCTCCTCTGGGAGATGCTCCACTCCCTTCAGCATCTTTGTAGCCCTGCCCTGGACTCTCTCCAGCAGTTCCCTGTCCTTCTGGAACTGAGGGGCCCAGAACTGGACACACTATTCCAGATGGGGTCTCACCAGGGCAGAGCAGAGGGGGAGGAGAACCTCTCTCCACCTACTGACCACAGCCCTGTCACCACATAGTTTTGTTGCCTTGTGTCCTCCCCACAGCTTTCTAGTAATGAGGCTCACGGCCTTGTTCTTGAATAAAAGGGCCAGGTTGGTACCGGGAACTAAGCAGGATGTAACACTTCTCCCGCTAGCGTGAGTGCAGAGGACTTCACAACTCCTCTCCCTCCTTCTCCAGTCCCAGGAGTGCAACTGTATAACACCTTCAGAATGTTACCCAAATACTTAAAATGAAGAAGGTAAAATGTTTGTGTATTTAGACCAGCTGTTTTTCACCACAGTTTATGAACACAGCCCAAAGTATGCCTGTGGACTTTCTACAGGTATTTTACGGAAATTCTTTCCAGCATACACAGGTGCAAAAATCCCTGGAGCAAACATACCAATCTCGTTAGGTATGTGTAACTTCAATACCAGTTGCACTTAAAAGCACACATCTGGACCACGGTGGGATGACTCAAACTGCAAAGCAGAGTTGTGAAGTGCAAGAACGCCGAAAGGAAGGAAAACAGTATCCAAACAATGGGATCCAGAAGGCTAAAAATCTCCCAGAACCTCCCATTTTGTGCTTCCTAACGCCTTTCATTATTTAAAAAAAGAAGTTTATTGCTCACATTTTCCTTACCATCCAATTGCTCTTGGCAGATGGAAACTAATGACCAAATCCCTTTTGAGAAGTCACCTGGAAACAGTTCCATTAGCCACCTAATAAGCAAGACAATGGGTCACTTTGTACCATGTCCAAGCCCGTAACTGGTTCATTAACTCCCAGGAAGCACCAACTGCTTACAAATCCTTCACCCGTACCCTGGGCACAGCAGAGACAGCCCACTGCTTCATCCTCTGACAGTCTGACACCTTTTAGGCCCTCCCAGCTGTAATTCAAACATAGGGAGGAGGGGGAAAGACAGCAGCAGAAGTCTTCTGTGTCATGGATTAAGCTTGCCAAAATCTGCACAGACTACAGATTTCATGTGACATATTTCTGTCTTCAAACAGACACCTATCAGATTTGCTACGAGGTGGCTATTCTTTGTTAAATTGCTCTGTGCCCAATTATTCACCATTAAAGCCCCTTGCATTTGTGAGAGCATGAAGTAAACACAAGCGCAGCCGTCTATTATTAGAGATAAGCAGTTCTAAAATTCCCAATCATAATAAACCAAGGTTTAAGAAAAAATTTAATCACGGAATCACGGAATTGTCAGAGTTGGAAGGGACCTCTAGAGATCATCTAGTCCAACTCCCCTGCCAAAGCAGGGTTGCCCAGAGCACATCACTCAGGACAGCATCCAGGAGGGTCTTGAAGGTCTCCAGAGAAGGGGACTCC
>VXBJ01006138.1:26919-94631 GCA_013400055.1 Nycticryphes semicollaris
ATTTCACCTAAAAAAAACCCAAAAACAAACAACCCCAACCCCATAACACAACCCCCTATTTTTTTTTTTTCCTTTTTGTGGAGGAGTACTCACAACGCATTTAAAAACTTAAATGGAGGTTATTTGAAGGAAGACAGACAGACAAGCACTTATATTTCAAAAGTCAGACCTGTAATTTCCCTAAAAGAGAATGGTTTTTGTTTCAGTTAAGTTTCAGTGTTGTTGGCACCAAATTCCCCATAAGGATTCCATTTAATAGAGTGATCAAACATACTTAGAGTGGAAATGTATAGACAAAGTCAGGGACCTTGAAGTCCTATATATATATATATTTAAAAAATAATTAATAAAAGCTCTGCCTGCACAATGTGGATTCCATGGCTGTTCAACATCCCCCACAAACCTCTCCTATTAAGCAGCACTCGCAGAAGTGCCTACGAGACTCTGCGCATGAAAGGCTGCTCCCACAAGCACCAGCATGATAATATAACAAAAAAAAAAATAATTATGAAAAATCTTCTATTTATGAAGATCCAAGAAACTCCAAAGAGACTCCAAGACTACCTCCTGGTCTGATCCATGTCTGATGTGAAGAAAATCAAGTCTGTCTAAATATAAGGAGGGATTAAACTGTGATGGGCTAAGCATTAGGATATTCAGTCCTCTATGAAAGTGGTGGAGTTACCACCCCAATGGCCAAACATCCAGCAGCAGCTCTGTTTCAAAGCTAATTTCCAGTCAAATTGTAAAACCACCCAAAATCACCCCTTATAAAACTCGATTCTGGGTGAGAAAGTCTCAATACCCACACCTCCACCTTTCCTGCCAAAGTAGCAAGAGGCTCAGTTGCCTGCAGAATGCTTTGAAATCCTTGGACTAGTATTAAAAGAAATGCAATTAGCAACTCCCCAGTAAGAAGAAAACTGGTGTTTAGTTTGAATTGTCCAGTAACTGGGGACGTAGCACATTGCAAGCAGGGAACAGTACTTCTCGGGACTTCTCCTTGAGCTTGTGGTTGTGAAAAATCTTTGGGGAAGTATCAAAAGCTTTTAAAAGCACAGTAAACTCCTCCTAGATTTTGGGCTAATTGATTAAATTAGTGTTAGAGCCACTTCCCAGTAACAACTACAGATTTTACGAGGTATGAATAGCAGTGTCTGAACACAGGCACAGAATAGGATTAACACATGCACATATTGGCGTTGTTTGGTTATCAAAGGCTTTAGCTTTGTGCTGAAGGAACGAATTTGCTTCACAAAACAGAGCTGAGACCAATCAGTTCCAGAAGGAAGCATCACTTCAATCCAGAACGCTGGAATCAAAAGCCTTCAAGAACAGCATTGTTTAATGGCAGCAATTAATACATATGCCTCGTGTAGATGAACAAATGAAATAGTTTGTCTGAAACCCCACTACTTAGTAAGTCCTGAAATTATCAAAGTGATTTAAAAATGTAATTCCTCTCGCTTCCTTGCAACTATTGAAGTATCTTCTCAGAAACAGATCTGAGGAAATTTCAGAGCTCAGCATGAGACTAACCTTAACGAAAGGGCTGCCACATGCACTAATTAAACATGGAGAGCTGGGATGGGGGGTAAGTGTTATGAGTTATTGCAGCGTGTCACAATACTGTTTAACAAGTGCCTTTTCAAGTTTCCTGTGCCTCTGGTAGCAGATGCTCATGTCAACAGCCTGAACAGGCTGCCAGGGGACTGCAAGAAATGCATCACAACTGCAGTGAGAAAACATCTTTTGAGACACCCACAAGAAACGTGGGGTCTGATCCCTCCTCTTGCCCAGGAGCGAGCAGCTGCATGAGTACTTCTGGAGGGCAGAAGCTATAAAACTCTATTCTAGCTACTAATTTAGAACTGATTAAATGTACGTAGCTGCTAGCAAAGATCTAACCAGCTTAGATAGACATGCACAAATGTTTTTAAAAGGCACCATGCTCTTTTGTAGAAGGTTAACCACATTTTAACATCATACTCGTGCACTAAAGAACATGAGTAAACACTTCACCTTGGTGACTTTCTTACTTCTTGGCCCACTGCACCAGGTTATATTTTTAAAAGCTCATTAAGATTTGTTCCCGGGCACATTCCAGATGCACTGTCAAACTCTGCATCCACTATCAGTCTCCTCCTCTTATTCCTAGGACAAAAGGAATCTCAGCATGTTCTCAGTGTAAATCATCTACAGACAGAGTTTACATAAATACTTTTCCTGCAACTCAAAGTGACTGAAACCAATGAGAGCCCTTTGTAAGCTCACCTGCTTTGGCAGTAATGGCCTGAGCCAAAGAGAAAAAAACATTGTTAAAAAGTTTTCTGGAATTCCACTTAGAAATAGAATTCTTGAAGCATTCTGGCCAGATTAACGTAAACCACTACTGCAAATCTGCTCAAAGCAAAGCTCAATTGTTAATGTAAGATCAGCTCCAATTGTTAGCATTAAAAATGCAAGCTATTACACTGCAGCTGCAGGATGCTGAGATGTCACCCATGTAATCATAACCAGAAGAAGCTGTTAACTCGGGACAGATGATGAATGGCGGTCAGTACTTCTCAGCCTGGCACTCTTCCTTAAAGAAAAAGGATAGAAGCCAGGTGATGCAATGTTCACAGAGGTTTCTGGCCTATAAGGTTTGTGATTCTTACTGAAATATTCAGAACTACCCCACTGTCACTGCAGCCATGAAGAAAAGTCAGGCAATGCAAAGAAGGGAGGAAAAAAAACAGGTCAACAAATAGTTGAGTGATTACAGTCACTCAACTGTAATCATCCTAATGGCAAGGTATAGAATAAAAACATTAAGAGAGAGAGTCCATTCAAATTGGCAGCCAAAATACTGAAAACTCATTGTAGTGTTACATTACTACAGCCCCTTTTCTTGCAAAATTCATAATATTATAATTACATACAGCTTACATTGTTCAAATATTTTCATTGGGTTTGTCTACAGTTATTTTGGTAGGGAGGGATTCCTTTTCTTTGCTAAAAACTTGGGCCAAAATTCTGATAGAGAACTAATGACACTGCAATGTCCAAAGTCAGACTCAATCCCTCGCAAAACACAAGAGAAAGAACCTTTCCCAGCTGGCAAGTTCACCCTCTTTGTACATGAAGATGATTTTGTTTAAACCAACTCCTTGCACCATCTCTCTTCTGTTAACCATTCCAAAGATTTTACAACCTCACAACAAGAGATGGTTTAATTTCACTCCCAAGGCCATCACAGTCATTTCTTTTAGGGATCCGAGGTGCTTTTAATTCTCTAAGGTATAACTATACCACAGAAAGCCTAGGAGAAATGTGTTAGTCACCCCTTTAACAAGGTAATGACATCACAATTTAGGCTTCAGTGAATGACTGCAAATCACAGCAAAGAAAACGTGCAGAAACACTGTGGTTTCTGGAAAAAAACACATCTTGTTCCAGAGGCAGGCAGTGGGGACCTGCCTTGCAAAGGTCATCAGATTAACAACCATTCGACCACCGTTACCTGAAACTGAAGTGCTCTACAGTGCTCTGGAGATGTTTATGCTCTTTCATCTTAGGGAAACACTAAGAACAACTTCCATAGTCACTTACTCAAGAGAAGAGGATTTGAAATAGCCACAGATTAATTGCTGAGGAGAGTTTAACATCATTAAATTTCTTTTGTTAGTTAAGAATAAAAAGGAGAAAGGACAGCAATACCTGTACAAAGCTCTCATTTACAAAGTAAACCAGTTAGTTCCTTGCTTTGGATATGGACTCACCTATATGAGTCTCCATCTCTGTTGTAGTCACACAATAGATAGTCTTTTCCTACCACCTTATCTCGTGCGATCTTCAGTGGCTGGTCAACAGAGGAGAGGAGATCTTCACAGAGGCTTGGGACCTGATGGTTGGGAAAAAAAACAAAACAACAAAACGGGCAGGGAAGACAGGATAACACCACGTTAAAGTTAAAAGAGACTGGCATCCCTAAGAACAGATTTTGTTAGCAAAAGCACACATCTCTCCCAAAGCCAGAAATCCTTAAAAAAACCAAAACAACAAGCTGCACTTAAGTTACAACACAACCCTGTGTTCCAACCTCCAATAATTTCACATTTAATTACCTAATCACTAGTGTGGTCCAGCACACTTAAATATATACAGTCCCCATGTCAGCTTCTTGCCAAAGATGGCCAGTAAAGTGATTGTAGGACTGATGAATAAAGGTAAATATTTATAATGGAGTGGAAAGGAGGGAGCTGCTAAAAGAATATGCCATCCATACACCAGAGCATACTTTTCACAGGCTCCCACTCCAGGTAGTTTAGAATAGTTTCCAGGCAGCTGGCCAAACATTACCCTGTTGGCTAATAAAAATACACGTGTGTCTGTGTGCGTGTGCATATAAAGTCAAACACATCTCCTCCACAGGTAGCTTTTAATGGATTCATAACCCCAGCTGTCTCCTCACACCTCAAGTGGGGAAAGACTTCAATATCTGCTTTCGACAGGGCAGAGAGGCTTTGATGTGCTGCAGAGAGATGAGCTGATGGTTTGCTGCCTGAAGGTACTATGAACACAAGCACGAGCAAATCAAACTCCATCCCTTGGCCTCTTGTTCTGGAGCCGACGGCAGCCCTGTTACTAATATCAATATTCCAACAGAAGGTTGGGACTGCAACAGGATATAGGACAATTCCTAAGTCCTTTAATATACTGGTGACAACATGCTAATACAGAAGATAAAAGAAATAACCAACATGGAATCTCTTCTACATTGCGGAGATGAAAACCTGATTGAGAATAAGAAGACAAAAGACAATCCAGGGTAAAATTAATCATGAAGTGATGAATTCACAATTTGCAAGAAATGAAAAAGGGAGGGAGGAAGGAATAAAGAAAATATGGGAAATGTGCTTTCTTCTCTCAAGCCGTTGATTCAGTGAACTAGTATGATTTGAAAGCAAGCCTAGAGGAGAAAAAACAAATTAGGCGTGCAATAGCTCCCAAAAGCCTAAGTGCAAACTCTTTTAATACACTAGATGTGACAAAAGAGACCAAACTGCCTACACCAGTTCCTAATCCCAAGTACAAGGCAATAACATACAGAGGTTAAGTCAAAGTAAGGCAGAGATACCTATGAAAAAACATGACCACAAAAGACCAAAAAATCCAGAAAGGCCAAAGGCCAAACCAGGACGCGGCCAGCTAGAGACACAACATGTAACCCACACCCCCATAACACACAAAAGTAAGAGGAAAACACCAATAAATGGTTGGTAAAGCTATCACCAGCACTGAAATAACTGCTACATTAGTTTGAGGTTTTTTTGCTTTGGTCTATACCGGCTGTACTGTGGTAAGGAGTGGTAACTGCAGAGCCCACACTAAAGAGCAGGGCAGGTAGGTATTTCTATAAAGCTTGATGCTTCTCATCAGCATTCATTATTTGATACTTGGAGACCTGGCAGAAGCAACCTCAAAACCATTTCGCTGCCACTGAGTAAATAAAAGCGGATGGGAAGCAAGCCACTTTTAGGAAATCTTCACTTTTTCTAAAACCAGACAGTCCTAATACTCCACGGAGCTGACTCAAATCAGCAGTGTTTGTGGCCCATGTTCAAGGAAAAGATGGATCTGTGTTCATGAGCCCATCTGGTTCCACTTTGTCTCTTCCTTCACTTCTCCCTTAGCTATTAATTTTAGGCTGACTCTTCAGGCAGAGGGCAACCTGAGATGACTGCTTTAATTTTGGATGCGCTCACACAAGACCCAAAGCACCTCATCATGAAGACCTACTCTCTGTGCTGTTCCAAAGAGCCATCAGATGAATATATTCCTCCTTCTCGGCTGCTCCTTGGCCAACTGCCCATCAGCAGAGAGATAAGTGTCTATGAACAGACTCCTTGCTCTGACGTGTGTTTAGAATGAGTAATAGTGATGAAAACCCGATTTGGAGAAAAGTGGCGTTTTCCCACACTCCATTTTCCACTTTATTTCTGTAGGAAAAGCCCCGTGCTACACGTGCTGTACGAGAGTACAAGAGGTCTCACCCTGCAATTCTTCAAATCAAAGATACATATAAAGCATTTTCAACAGAAATCCCAAACTCACGACGGAGTCAACTTTCCTGCAGAAAAGTTCCTAATAACCATCTGAATTTAAGACCCACACTAATAACTTTTAAATATAACTTTCTTTTAAAAATAGCACATGCTTACTATGGTGTTTCCATACTGCTCAGTGGGAGAGCACAATCTCTTATTGACTAGAATGAACTCTTAACACATTGGTTTTAAGATACAATCTCATTAGTTGCCACGCAGTAATGGTGAAGTAAACATATCTCTGGAAGAGATCTCTTTAAGATCTCTAAAGACTCCCTCTTTATCAGAGAGTACAGCAATAGGACGAGGGATGATGATTTCAAATTCAAAAAGCAGCTGCCCCATCCTTGGAGGGGTTCAAGGCCAGGTAGGACAGGGCTTGGAGCACCGTGGTCTGGTGGGAGGTATCCCTGCCCAGGGCTGGGGGGGTTGGAACTCAATGATCTTTAAGGTCCCTTCCAACTCTAACCATTCCATGATTCAGTAACACAGATATCCATGAGCACAGTTGCTTCTCCAGTTTCTACGAGCAGTATCTGTTCTTACAGCCGTAACAGTGACTGCATTATTCCATATACTTATTAGAATATAAAACTCTGCTATATTATAATACTCCATTGGAATAGCGGGCTCTATACTCATTGCCTCTTTGGCACTGACACCCTACAGGACCTCAGGCAATATAGTCTTTCCTCCTCCTTTCAGAATAAAAAAAGGAAGAAAACCCACTCACCTACTTCGGAAGCATTAGAAAATTTCAATGGTGTTTATAAAAAGAACAGAATTCCAGCTGATGGGACTACTCATGGAACCCTAATTATTAGAAAAACATCCAAGTGTGGCACAGGTATCCCAAGAGAACCATTTTTGTATCATCTCTTACATCAGCTTTCAACAGCTGCTGTATTTCCTTTCTAAGAATGAATTTGCAAGATTCCTCCTCTTCATCCTCTACATTCTAAAGCTGCTTTACAGAGCAAATGCAGTGATTTGAACACGGTAATTCGCAGCTTTAAACACCTGAAACAGCTATATGTTTATGAGACTATTTGATTCCTTCTGAATTTAGGTCCTTTGCATTTTAGAATGTGTAACAGTAAGGTACTTGGCACAGCCAGGCTAAGCTGTTGCAATGTAAGCACCCAGCAATTTAGACTATGCATGTACCTCTCCTTAAATTTGTCCCCATATCAAGAACTGAACCTTCCTGAAGCATTTAAATTGCTTTTGCACACATCCAGACTTGTAGAACTCAGTTCCTATTTAGCACGAAAACATCCAAAGCTTCTGATCACAGCAAAGACAGCTCAGCCTTGAAGACCAACTGATCCTCCGACTTTTCAGTCTGGAACAGTGGATTTGTGTTGTTAAATTTTCTTATCAGCTTGGTCTCCATTAACTGAAAAGGCAAAACACTCTCAGGTACCTGAATGCATGTCTCCAACAGGTGCTTTATGGGGAACTTTGACTTAAATTAAGAAATGCAAGAATTAACCTATGTCCCCAGGGCAAATGCTGAAATGCAAAAGTGGTGATTTTGTTCAATTCATCACTGCTTTATAAATCAGTGCCAGTGCAATAAAAACACCGGAGCTATGAGGATCGTTTTATAAGCAGAGACTGGGTTCCCATCTTTATTGAGACACAAGTTTTTCCCAGTCTAAGATCAAATGCAGAATACAATCTTAACCTTCCATCTTTAGCTAAAAGCCATCATTAAGTTAATTGGGTCCACAGCACTCTCTGGACCATAATGCACTCACGCTGGACTCAGTCATCTATTATGGTGGTGGGTGTATAGTCATGGAGCGAGACCACCCTCAATGTGAATTAGAAGAGGGGAAAAAAAGGAGAATCTCTGGGTGTGTGGACCCAGCTGCTGGGCCTGGAAGGGAACAGGAGCATCATTCAAGAGTACAGACCACGCAACAGGGCACCATGTGTGTGGGAAGGGATTTTTTTTGTTGCTTTTTTTTTTCCTAAGGAGATATACAATGAACGTGTAGTACAGAGGAACGAAAAACTGAATGACAAGTGAGTTAAATCATACTCTCCTGCACATTAAACAAGGACTCTCTTGTCTTGTGTAACAGAATTCTCCATCAGAGCAAGCCAGGTATGTGGACAGTGTTTTAATTAAGTCAACTGTTCCGTTATCAAGACAAATAATCCCTTTTGCCAAAGCTGAAACAGTACACTTTTTGAAGTAGCTAATCTAATAATCATTCCTTCCTGAGTTTTTGGTTAAAGGAACTTATCAACTAACCAATTGTTCTGAATTATTTTTTAAATATGGTTAAACAAGCATCCAAAAAAGTTTAGAGGAAACAAGAACAGTTCTTCAGCTCTTCACGTCCTACATGCACTCTCCATCCTTGCTCTAATCACGCTGCCTGAATTGCATTGAATTCTGCACCTTACACGCTCCGGATGCTGCATGGCCAAGTTCACTGTTCTCTTCTACAGCCCTTGAAAGGAATCATGTTTGCAGTTGAAACAGAATTACTGTTAGTGTGAGGTTTTGTGCTTGGAAAGAGTAGTTTTCCATGTTTATTTGGCAATCAGTGTGTCCTGACCTCCATAGGAGCCTGACGCACTGGAAAACTACGCTAAATGCCGCATAATTAGAGATGAACCACAGTTTTCCTTAAAGAATCAGAAAGAAGATGAAGTGAGCTCCAAAATATTAGCAAAGAGGGCATTCAGATCCATTTGGCTTTGGAATTTGTCTCTACAACATGCAGGTATCTGAATGCACATGTGACTAGAGCAGTTTTTAATTAAAAGCCACATTCAAACAGGAAAGCGACTATTTTAATTGCATGTGAACTCTTTAAGACTTGATTTTTATTGCTTAAGACAACTTGTATCATTACAGAAGTGGAACAAAAACACTGCCCACATCACCTGGGGAAACTGCTCCAACCCAAAGAAGAGCCCTTGCAAGCTCCCCGGCTCTCTTGCAAAATAAACATTTGGCACTCGACCTCCCCCTTTCAGCCCAGATTCTTCCCCTCTGGGCCAGCATCTAATAAAATATTATTATAATTTTTCTGAGTCATTCCACAGCCTCCGAGTTTCCTGTTCCTGCAGAACACAGACACAGCCTGACGGATGTTGTGGAAACTCAAGAAGGAAGCCTGGCTCCACTCATCTTGGACCTAAAACCACCAGTAAAGTCACTCCCACAAATCCACACATTGCTAAACCTTAATTTGATCCATCAGACATCCAAGGGCCACACATTCTTCAAGCTTTGTTTATTAAATGACACTTAAATGGACTTTTTGTGTTCAAGACCAGATGTAATTGATATTGGGAACGGCTCAGCTTTATTCAAGTATTTGCATGAAATTCCAGCACAGCAAGAATTAGCAAAAAAAAAAAAAAAAATTAAAACCCATCAGCTTTTCTGGGCAAAGACAACTGTTAATGAGATTGCAGATCCAAGATCGAGTTAGCAATGTCATAACAGAAACGTTACATGAATTACAGAACTTTTCAATTCAACTCGAGGAACTACATTTAAAAAAAAAAACCCACCCCTCTGAACAGTGCCTACCATTCACAAACCAGTATCCTTGGTGTTCTTCCTGCCATTTGCTGGAGAAAAATAGGGCTTTGCTAAATTTGGCGTTCTGTAGCTCTCTGGGAAACAAAAGCTGGCCATCTGGCAGGCACAGAGACTGCCCCAGACTTTGACTAGTGACCTGCAGGTGAAGGCTTCTGTATCTCATTACCAGCCACAACTCCCATGAGCAATCACAGCATATCAGTATCTTGGGAAGCCTTGACTAATTGTGTCAAGAGTCCAGCTGGTGGGGCAGATATCCAGCCACAGTTGAGGGATCTGCAGAAGCGTTCTCTCTCCAACAGTATTCTTATTCCCTAGCTTTCCCCCCATCTTTATACAAGGGTAGATAGGTCTCTAATTAGGATACAAGCTAATCAACTGATCTCACTACACCCTCCTTTAGAAAGATATTTAAACAGTTATTTTAAGCATCTCTAACACCAGCAATGCAGTGGCAGGAGCTTGGAAGAGAAACAAGACAGTTTAGGCTTAAAAAGAGTAAGAAGCCAGAAGTTAAATTAATTTTTACTATCTCATGCAAGTAAGTGGAGTTGCTAGCTTTAAGCCAAGCAGCACATTAACAATCTACATATATTAATTGCTATCTCCAATTACCATCAAGATATCCAGAGGTAACCTTTTCTACCTGGAAAAGCTCCTCACTCACCAAATTGAAAACTGGCTCTCCATGAGTAGACATTAATTCAGAGTCAGAGCCCCCTTTTTTAGCCAATAATCCCTGTGTTACAAACCCAACTGGCTGCTGGTGGCTTAGGTCCTACCACACAAGGCAACAGGTCCAGAAAGAACAGCAGGCCAAAACCTCATCTCTGAGACTCCAAGGTTGTCAATGCACTTCTGCTTCCACTACTGTCTTGTTCAGTTTTCACTGAGTCTGATTATCCATTTTCTTTTAGACATCTTCCACTCTTAATAGATGTTCAGCTGGCCACCTGTATTCAATTATTTTATGTGTCTCCTCAACTCTGCATACTGCTTAGGCCCTTGGACTCAAAATACAAAAAGCTCCAGCCACATTCTCATGTTCTTTATGGTCTGTGCAGAGCGAGCAATGCACTTTTCCTGGGGATAAATTCTCTAGCTTCATATATCTTCAGTCACTAAAGGAATGCAAGCAGATTTGAGACTTGCCTGGAAACCCGAGCTACATGAAACAAGGGCTTGAGTATTATTCAGATGTTTCCAAATCATAAATTTATACATTTTAAAATTTATCACTCTGGGACTTTCCAAAAAGTAACACATTCTACTAAAAATACTTAAGCATTCTCTTGTGATGAGAAAGCAAAGACAATCACCTCCCAGATCTTTAATTGCAAACAGCCTTGAAAAATAACCAGTAAAGTTATTAACTGCTATATCTATGAAGAACTCCAGCTTTTAATTCTTCCATGGCAGCAATAACTTGATTCTGTATTTCAAGAAAGCTTTCACTTTTGGGAATAAATAGAGTATGTTTTGAATATCAGTCTTACTGGGAAAAGGGAGGCAGAAAGCTGTGGCTGTGAGCAAACTCCACTCTCCTGGCATGTCTTGCTTGTCCATTCCGTGATCTGGTTTTGCAAGGATGGTTCTCCATCCCCAGCTCTCATGCCAGCCATCCGATTTCTCCGAGTCAGCTGGATTTTTCATCTAATTTATATTATATACACACAGGCAAACATCCAAATGAAACACTCAGCAGGAAATTTGTACTTGAAAGGGAACCTGATTAACTTTTACTAAGACTGAGAGCACATCAATTTCCATGCTCCAGTCAAAGCCATCGAGACAGTCCTGTCACAGACCCCTTATTTGTGGCACATGGCTCATAGAGCACAATCAATCCAACTCCCATATTCCACCCTCCAGAGAGAGATCCCTCTAAGACACAGCAGTGAAGCCGTCTTGCAAAAAATAAAATAAAATAAGAAACCCCACCCTAAAACAACAAAACCAAAAAACCCAGAACAAAAGAAAAAACCCACACCCAAAAGGACTCTGGAGGCTGCATCCCCAGCTCTCACTCAGCTATCCTGCTATGGGTGCTGCCAAGGTGCCCTGGGAGAAATCCTCCACAATGCTATCTGAGAGCTGATGCCTTATGAAATCACAGAATCACCTCCTGCAGGGATTCTCTTGGAAATATCACAGCTTAAACTACAGATGAACTGACAAACTGTACAAATTATCTTGAGAGAAAGGAAGCAGGACAATTCTCTCAGGTTGTTCTGGTCTCTTGGTGAACCCCTCAGAAGTGAGCTCTACCAGCTTCCTTGCTTCATGCCACTCTGATTTCTGTGAGCCAAAACAAGAACTCGCTCTTAACTGAGACAAGAAATACTTCCATCTGGGAAATAGCCTTAATATTCTCCTTTCAGCAAGTGATGAGAACAGATGTGATTCCCAGCTGACTTTGACGAGAAGCACAGTATGTCAAGAGCAGCAACTTTGAGACAAGAAGAGGCAACAAGGAGGTGAGACAGTATTTTTGTTACACAATTAAAATCTGAATTCATGTTCCAAGCGCTATCACTTGGCATATCCTCACACTACATCCATTTAAGAGCAGTGCAACCACCTTTAGGGCTCCTCTTACAGGAACTACATTACTGTTCAGACTTGGATGACAGGTAGATGCTTCAAGGCTTCAGTTACCCCAGTTCCCAGAACGGCTACATGGAAGATTATTCTCCTTCTCCTTAAAAAGGTGTATTCCCACACCAAACGCTTTTTGTAGAGATTTAGAAGTCCTCCTGTACATTTTGACAGCCTCTGAGTAGTCTATTTACAAATAATGACTAATTGAATTCCAACCAGAGCATTCCATGCCAAGGCACATTACCAGCATCACACACAGGTTCTTTCAGGCAGGACTTCTGGAGTTCTATGATTGACAAGGTCTCTAATGAACTCTAATTGAAGGCTTGGCAGTCTGAAAAAATGCAACAACAGATGTGGCAAAAGAGCAAACCACAAGCTGGTTTTGCTAATGAATGAAGAGTGTCTGGTCTGATGAGGGCCAGTGACCCATAAAGTCTCGTCTTCCACCTACCCTTTTCCTTCATGTTCAAGTTTGGACCCTCTCCCTTGTCAGCCCAACGCTTGGGGGCAGTAACATACAGGCTGGAACATGTTCCACATCCTCATATTGGCACCAAGAAGCTTTTATTAAAAAGCAGCAGCAAGAGCATCACTTTGACAGAGTAAGAGAGACCTCAGGGAAGCAACTCATTGTGGTTACCCTCCCTTTCCCTAGGAAAGAAATGACAGTTTCTAACTATATTAGTTCTGGAAACCTTTTTGAAAAGGCATTTCTGACTCATCTTCATCTCCTTTCAATGGATCTTAAGTGTTAAAACAGTAGCTACACTCATCAGTCTGGAGATCAATTCCTATAGACAGGCTCTGGAAAGCTGAGCTGGGAGTGGATTTCAAGTAATAACCTACACTTCACAACAGAAAATACAAGCGACTGGGGCCTCTACTCCAGGTCTTCTCCAGCAAGGCAAATGGAATGAAGTGAGGAAACCAAGCACAAGTAAGGGTGCCATCTTTTATAATTCTGGCACAAATGTAATGAACCTGCTCACACTCCTCATGCATTTGGAGTCTGACCTTTTACTTCAAGGGGTTCGTTATCTGGTAGCAGTGCAGGAAACAGAATAAAGAAGTCAGCTGTAAAGGTTTGGAGGAAACATGCCCAAAAGGTCAAAAAACTATTTACTTGACTCTGGTTTATGATGGATTTGGAGACATGTGGCAGTGACAGCATGTACACTGCTCTTGTCTAACCACCACAGACTTCAGCCTTAGAGACATCAGGCTGAGGGTGGGCTGCAGAAGAGGTCTACATATGTCTCAACAATAAAAAAAAAAAAAATAATCACACTGAATTTAACAAATTATTTCACCTCCACCCCAAAGAAGAGACTGGAATGACTGGTGCAGGAATCACACAGACCCTCCTTCTAACAACTCTCATTCAAACATCTTTTGTTTCATGTTCCACTTGCAATATGAAAAGAAGCCCAGTGTGTTACTGACGGAAAGCCTGTAGAGCACTAATGAGTAATTCCAACATGTAGAGGGTAACCAGCACTGTTCCAAGTCATTAAAAAAGCCCCTCATACCAATTATACAGTGAAGCTTCCCATCGCTGCCCAAACAACTCATTGATTTGAGCCATCCTCAGAGCGGCTGAAACCCTGATACCCTTCAGTCCTCCAAATTTCATCGGAAAAAACCAACTGTGTCGCACTAGGTCATATGGATGGCTTAGGTATTCTGAGTCCTACCTCCAGCAACAGCCTCAAAACCAATGCTTTAGGTTGTCAAGAGCTTGGTGGCACAGATGTAGTCAATTATTAATGGTTTCAAGAAAAAGAAATGATCCCTTCCCGCAGTGAATAATTTTTTTCCTGACCCACAGAGCTTCCTTACCTGCACCTTGGCTTATGTAACTAAAAGCAGTATTTAATTAGAGTTTGATAAGTTTAAATCAGCCACAGCTTTCTGACCAGGGGACTCCTCCCAAGATCACTAACACCTGCTTTAGTACCACTTAAGGACAGAGCTCCTCAACTAAAACTTTCACCTGGTTCTTCTGCACACAACGGTGACAAACAGCTCAGACAATTGAAACTACTTAAGTTCAAATGGCCACTATGTGCAGAACTATCAGGTTTTGAGGGTCTCTCAGACAAGGTCTGTCAGCAGCATGCATAAAATTCAGACCTGCCACAGAAAAGGGATGTCCTTCTCACTACAGGGAAGAGGAAAGGCTTAGTTGAAGGGTCCAACAGCCCTGTTTCGTCCTCAGTGTCCTCTGTCTGTGAACACTTAGATGCCTAGGTCAGAAATAAGCCATATATTTGGACTCGACAACAGAAACAAGCTTTCCCAGCAGCCCATAAAGTAGGTTCCATATAGATTTAATCCATGTTTCAGTAACACTTTAAGTTTCTCCAGAGGCACTTGTACTACACACTGTTTTCAAGGACAGCTGATACCAGCCTGTTACAGCCCAATTGTGCACCGCAGGATGCGCGACTGGATCCTACGTGACTGAGAATGAGCGCACGCATCCTTTTAAAGTTACTTTTCTTCACTATCAGTTTATAGAAGGAAACCGAAGCTTTCAGGGGCAACAGGAAAACAGGTATTGGGCACAAGATGGTTGGACAGGGATTTTTTTTGGATACTCCCTGGGCTGCAGAATACTTGATATGGCATAAATTATGAACAGATTTGGGTCTTGTCCAGAACCCTGATGTTCTGACATTTTCTGTCTCAGCAGTGTCATTCAAGCATCTGCCAAAGCATCCACTGCACCTACTGACACGTCCTGTGTCAACCTACAAATGGGCAAGTACATTACCAGGAGACAATACACACATAGAAGGGCATGCAGCGACCTCGTATAAACTGCTCCAAATGGCTTTTGCTAAACAGCGGCCTCCAAACTGGTGATGACTTCATCAAGCAAGCTGCTAATGAGCCCTCACCCAAAAGCACATCCATGCATACACACTAGTACCTGCTGACTTGCCCAAAGTAAACATGAATATTCCTGACGTTGTTGGGGCAATTGTTGTATTCTTTGACCTTGCCAAAAGACAAGGAAACAAATCACCACCCCCAAGATGCTTCATTAAGCATTCTTACATACCAGATCTTCATCACAGCCAGGACCCAGCTGTTACTTGGTTCAGAGCACCCAATACTCACCAAGTCAATGAGGTCACTTAGATTCTTCTCTATCTGCTGCGGAGGCAGACGCCTCATCAAATCCAAGGCACAATCCAGCTGCTGGTCACTCTGCAGAAACAAGAACATCCTTCCATCACCCTGTGTACAGGTAATAATGCATCACGTTCACACAAACTGTGGTGCTTCCCGACTCTTCTGACAGCACACTTTCCAGTTCTAACAGCAGCAAGTTTTGCATTAATACAAATAGATTTCAGTAAAGTTCAGCACCATTTGATCACAGATTACTGAGATTACTGACCTGGTATTGCAGATGGTCCAGACTCTGGAGTTCAGAGTGCAGTTTAGCAGCTGTCACACCACCAATTTAACTGTTGGTGGGAAGGAGTCCAGTTCCCACCTAACCAAAACCCATTTTCAATTCTTGTGTGAGCATTTAATACATTGTTTTTCTATGCTACCTCCACAATAATCTGGGTTAGGGAACTCAAAAGTGCTTTGGGAAAAGGAACTTCAACACTTCCTCGTTTGTATTGTGCCATTCAGCTTGAGATAACCAGCATTCAAGGCAAATTTTGTTCCAACAGTTTGCTCTCGTTCCTTCAGCTTTATCAAAAACCCAGAATGAAACATGCACAAAGTATGACCCACTATTTCCTTCTTGCTACAAAACACACCCAAGGCTGCCTGTATCTGAGAAATCAGGGACTTCATTTATTTTGAGAAGTCTGAGCAGTGTACTCCAAAGGGCTTATTTCAGCTGGTTTCCCATCCAATTCCAACACAAAAAGAAACCGTTAAGACTTCATTCCAGAGTCAGAAAACATGCAGCAGCCATTACCAGAGACTTGATGAGCTGAAACACCTTGACATAACTTTTAGTTCTGGTTCACACCAACAGACACAGACACTTTCCTCCAAGCCTAACAGTACCATGTGAGTTCCTCTGATCAGCAGGTCAGCAGGCAGATGAAGCATCACCAGCCTGGCCTCAGCACTTCCTCCCATCCCTTCTCCCTTTGTGATTTCCAGCCACCACGAGCTTTGCTTTACTTTCTCCTTCCTGTGTGCTGCCAAGCTCCAAAAGTTTTAAGAAAGGCTTCAAAACTAAAGCAGTCACATGATCACATTATTCACATTGGAGCCCCCAGGTCAGGGAGAAACAGGAAGCAAAGTTTCCTGCAATTAAGCTATACCCTGACAAGGAGGAAAGGAAGGTGCTCTCCCTTTAGCAGGCATCCATTATAAAAGTGGTTCTTAAAATGTACTGCCCATTCACCATCAGAAGATAAATATTTTACAGCCAGCAAGTCAGACACCCTGGTCTGGGGCGATTTATATATTTATTTCTCATCCAGTTTAGGTTCTAGGACATATCTTTTGCAAAATATTCCAGGTCTACGTGCAGTAAGGCCCTGACTCCCAGATATCTGCAAGAGTCTCCTGAAGGTTTGAGTCTTCAAGCGCAAAAGCAGGATGCACTGACACCAACCGTCTATGACAGTCACCTCTTGTCACTGAAGGCAACACAAATGCTGTACATAAACACACCTCCCCCCGCCTCTTTAGCTACTTGGATAATGCAACACGTGAATTCTTGTCTGAAACAAGCCTGGAGTGAAGTTATTTATGTTGGACAGTGACCCCAAATTGATCACTGGACTGACCTATGTAAAAAACAAGTCTTACTTTTCTTCACTAGATGTTATGGGGAAGCAAGAACTACTCACATTTTGCTACTAACCTTTCAGACCCCAGATAAAGAGACTATTTAGATGGCCCAGCTCCAGCAGCTGAGCTCAGGCAGGGGATCTCTCCCACCAAGTATTGTCTTTACCTCCTGCTATCTCTTACGTCAAAGGCAGGAAAACTGGCACATGGTCACAGGGTCACGCTCCTCAATTTGGGATCATGGGAACACTTAGGAAAATGCTCTGTCCTCCTCTGCCAGCTGGAATTGTTTAACATACAAAAAAGCCCAGGGAAAGATGATGTTAAAAACCATCACTAAAGCTGCAACCCCAGAGTAAGTGTTTTATAGTGTGGCAATTTTGAAATGAGCTACTCTGGATGAAGGAGTATCTACATTTGCAGCCATTTATGGAGTAACCAAAAGAACTTGGACTGACCGTTTTTATAACAATATATTCCATAGCAGCTGTAAAAAGACTATTTAAGGCAGAGATTCTTAAAGGGGTTCAGACACAGCTCTTTGCAATGGAAAACCAAAGATATTTAAGCACATACCAACAGTATATTTTTTTGGTATCAAAGAGGTAAAAGCAAGGCTGAGCATTAGGACTGTTCATTTAAGTAACTAAATGGCTTGCCAGAAGATCTCTTAAAGCACTGAAATAAAGAGAGGTTCTGTGGTATTTCTGTCCCTGAATCTGTGGTTATATGGTTACTTTAATCCAGCATAAATCCCTGCTGGCACAGTCAAAAAGGCAACACAAAGCACAGAGATTACAGAGCACAGTGGTACCTTCCGGTATTGGATTCATCTGGTGTGTCCCATGTCAGAATCAAACGGGTAATTCTACCAGTACCTTTTCTTTCTGGTTCTTTCACTGTAGGTGAAGTAAGGTTTTAAAAACCAGGTCCGTGGTCAAAGACATCCTTTGGTGTCACACCTCCACGTTGGCTGGAGTATCCAGAGTAGCTGTAGGTACTCACACACAAAGAGAAGGTGCCAAAACCACTCTTAACTTCACCTGTTCTGGACTTCCGTAATTCTCTTGTAAAATTGCATACCGAAGACATGGTTTCTTAACAGACCTCCAGACAACACATTTTTATGGAATTCTTGCCTTTAGACATGGAGAGGCTTGTAAAGCCCTGGTCACTGAGAGGGCGATTAGACAGGCTGTCTCCCAGTCTGGGCTGCTTCTCAAAGCCAGGATCTTTGAGGTTGCAGGACTTAATGAGCTTAGTGTTTACTTGATACAAGGCTGTTTTCCACTGTTCCTCTGTTTCATCCAGCACAGAGCTCCTGTGGAGGAGTAGGGAGTTCAGGCAGAAATTCTAAATGAAGTTTTATTACAGCTCAAGTCACTGAAGGATTTAGAGATCATAAGAATCTCAAAGACTGAAAAGGCTTAAATGAAAGCTCCTTAATATGTTTCTTCTAAAATGTTTGGCTATCTAGAATCTCCACTTAGACATCTGCTATAGTGCTCCCATGATACTACCATGAGGAAAAATGTTATGTCTATAGGAGTAGCTATGTTTGTTTAGCTTCCTTTGCCTGCATCTGCTCTTCTCTTCAGTCAGTTGTACTTATTTCCAAAAGAGAAATGCTCTCAGAACTGCCAAAGGTCTCTGGTCATCCAGGCCACTATGTGTTGAGGCTCAAATAAAAACAATTACACTGACGAAAAAGAATTCAATTGTATAAATGTGCAGTTGCAGAGAGGCCCAGTTGTGTATTTTAATTCCATTCATACTGTAAGCAATGCTGTTCAAAGGCTGAGAATGGGCAGATGTCATTCAATGCAGACCACACAAATAAAAATCCAGGAAGTTTTTATTATAGGTATGCAAATTGCAAAAATTAAACCAGACAAAACGCTCAACTTCCTTTTGGCTCCCACTCGTCATATCCCCTAAAACACACAGCTCCTCAGGGCGAGGGGACAGGGCTCGGGAATAGCTGGCACTGGTTAATGGTCCCCTGCCAGCCTACTGTACACTGGTAACAACAAGCAACAAGAGCTGACCCAGGATTATGCAAACCAGCAAGGAAATTGTATCTTAAGCAGCTGGTACAGTTCATAGCGCCCAAATGGTCTCTGCCAGACACGGTAATAAACTGTACCACGTCTGCATTATTTGTATAGAACTGCCACCTGATAAACAAGGTTATTACATGCCAAGATACATACTCAAAGCCTTTCAAAACATCAGCATCACCAGCAGAACCTGTAACACCTCACAGAAGCTGCGCTGTTTTTTTCAGTAGACACTACCAAGCTGATGAATTATACCTCCACGTATCTTGCACTTCTTTTTAAATAACTTACACATGCATTTCACTATATACACTTACAGAAACTCACAGGCTTCATTCACAAGTTTTGACAACTCTGCATTGCAAGTTACCTGAGATTTAACCTATACTCCGGGTTTTAAGTGTGTTTACATGAACCTGCAGCTCTCCCCCTTTCGAAGTGTAAGCCACTCCACTTGAAAGGCAGCAAGAGATTTCATTTCAAGCCCCCAGCTGTACAGTCAGCAGGAGTTTGCTTCTTATTTATCACAAACATCTGCAGATTTAATTCCCTGGCCTTCACAGCTTTGTTCCGATAGCTCCTGCTCATTTGACTATGTTATTACTGAGCAGAAAGAGTTAGGCAGTTTCTTCAAAGAGAAAAGTGGGCTGGTTTCACTTCTCTATTGTATTTCTCTATTCACATACTCTGAGGTTAACTCCCAAGCCAAAAGAAACCAGCTGAGGGAATTCAGTGCTGCTGCAGTGGTGGCTTCTCCCCCATTTTAGCCCTTTCTGGAAAATAAGCCGCTTGGACTACCAAATCTTTCCTGCAAATATAACAACTGCACTACTTGCCCCCCTTCGCATCTCTCAGCAGAACTGGACAACCTAAATATCATTTCAGTAGTTCCACTGAAGGTCAAAAAGCCACCCACGTGCAACAAGCATTACGTGGCCCACGCTCCCTCTGCTTGGGCCTGAAACGCCACGGTGGCCAGGGCTCTGCAGCTGGGTTCTAATAGACAGAACAAAGGTCCCACAGCTGTTTGCACAGAAGTTTGGCTTAAGACTGGCACCTGGAAAGTCACCCAGACTTAAAGCACACACCGGCATCTCAATTTTCAGAGAACAGAAATAAAACAAAACAAAATTGAAGGGACACCAAAAATAGAACATTTGTTCAATTTAGGCCATTTGGAGCAATCGTGTATCAGGTCTCTTTGGTTGCTGGTCAGTTTACAAGCAAAATATCTTTAAATTCAGGGCCAAAAGTACACAACCAGCAAATGACTCCCCCCCCATCCTTCCACATTGCAGACATACCCCAGATTGTAAATCATATTATTTCCTGTCAGTTCTCGCAACAGGAATGTCTGACTAATGTTTCAGCTTTGTGGTACTAAACACTAATTTATTATTTTATTTTTTTTTTAATTGAAACAGATACACAGCTTCCCCTCCTGCTTGTCATTTCAATCCCTGCCAGCTTCCAGAGCTCAGAAGGCAGAAGATTCCCCTTTCAAATCACACAACAGGAGAGCATTACTGCTAGAAGCTGTAGCAAAGGGTTTAATTATCGTAACCCCCGTGTAATAAAAAGTACACTATTATGTTAAGTCACAGGATTCCCCTCTTGGCTGTCAGCATTCACTTCTTAGGCTATTGATGGGAAGGTGAATAACTGTACGATCTATGAATCCCAGACAAGTTCTGCACTCATGACATCAGCTGCACATATTCCTTGCAATCTGGTTTTCTCCATAATTTTCCCCTTGACTATTAACCCTCTTCTGGCAGATCCTATCCAAACCCATTTGTAATGGGCTTATAAATGACAGCTTCCTGACAGCAAGGTATACTAATGGGAGAAACAGCATATTTAAGAAACAATCAAACGTAATAAAACATGAAGACACACTACGCTGTGGCTATTTACAAAGGAATAGGTCAAAGATTATTAAAACATGACAGGGATGCAGATTATATTCTCCTTCTCTTGAACTCCTTCTGGCTTTGCCTTCTCTGGTTAGGATGTCATCCAGTGGCTCTCACTGTCTCAGATGCTTATGACCATGTCATCTGTTTAGTGACATGATTGGCTCAATTTGCTGTGGTCAAGATCAAGAAGAAAGCCCAAATGCTGAGAATGATCATTCCATGAATTGCAAGACCAAAGACTGAAATAAAAGCAAGAGATGACGGATCTGAAGATTTTAGCAGAAGCTGCTGCACTCCATCACCCACAGCTCCCCCGTAAGTGGTATTTACTTACAGAGCAATTGCACAAGTCATGTCCCAGTTTCTGAGTCAGTGAATCCCCCTCAGAGATACTCTCCTGCAGAACATTTCATTTATTCTACTCTGCTCTAACTTCTAAAACAATTCTGCACACTATGGAAAAATCAGTACTAGCACGAATTAATGACTGAAAACAGTTCCATGGCTTGTTTTCTAAACCAAGGTCTAGGTTTTGCACACACTGACACACACACCTGCATGACTGTCAAAAAAAATGAGAGGGCCAACCTCAACCTCAAAAGCACCAGACAGTTTTTGTTCTGCACTGGCCCAGAATTGCAGTACTAACTTCAGACAGACAAGTGCTCACGAGGGGTCTCACCTTTAAAGTGGTTCTACAGGAAAGAGTAACTTCTGTATCTGCTCCAAAGACTCACTCAGGGGAACTAAAATAATCTAAGGGAAGGAGAGCAAACGAGGCAGCTTAAGTTTCATTGCCACCAGCATGCTGGTGACATCGGATACTTGTCACCATTTCAGGCTGACAGCACAGCTATGGCAAGTCCTAGACAGATGAAAGGAGTGGCAATGGTCTTCTAGGAGCAGCGACAGAAGAGATCTCCTCCATTCAATCTCCATCAGCACCTCAAAGCTTGCAATGAAAATTTTACCAAATCCTTGTTCATTGCTTTACCTTTAGGCTGATGCTTTCAAGTCCCCTTTCAATTGCACTTTGTGTTTTACTTTCGTTCATCATTCTTACCCCCAAACCCAGTAACCATTGTTCACTGTTCATTAGACATTACCCAAGACCCCAGCTCAACTCCAGAAAAAATTAAGTGAATTATAATACACTAAGGCATTTCACAGAACCATAGAATGCTTTGGGTTGGAAGGGACCTTAAAGCCCCCCCAGTGCCACCCCCTGCCCTGGGCAGGGACACCTCCCACCACACCAGGTTGCTCCAAGCCCCCTCCAACCTGGCCTTGAACCCCTCCAGGGATGGGGCAGCCACAGCTTCTCTGGGCAACTGGGGCCAGGCTCTCACCACCCTCACACCAAAGAAGTTCTTCCTGAGATCTCATCTCAATCTCCCCTCTTTCAGTGTAAAGCCCTTCCCCATCGTCCTACAGCTCTACTCCCTGATAAGGAGTCTCTCCCCATCTCTCCATCCATTACTTTATAAATAAACCTGAGCTGCTTGCATTACTTTATTAAGAAGCTCAGTCTTACGGAACACCTATTTGTCAAGCTGCTTTACATCTATCTAGAAACAAGTAACAACCCCCGATAGTACAGCAGAGGCCATTAGACTGTAATTCACTATTTGAAGTAAGAAGAATTCAGCATCTGCTGGAGCATGTTCTGCACCCAGTGTGTTTCTTACAGCTCTTTCCCACAAGAGGCATTTCAGTTCCTACCAGCGTATCTCCAAAGGTGTACAGTACACAGCACTCACACTTACTTGGCACTTCCTTCCCAGAAAGGACGTATTTCGAGATGGTAGGTACTTATATCTACTTTCAAAACTAATTTAACATCCTCAGTTTGAGTTCATATCAAGTCCAATGCAAGCCTCCATCACCTGTCCAGGGTCATCCCAGGCAACAGGATGGACCAGCACCAAGGCTTTCTGGGAACAGGCTGTTCATCCTGACCTTTTGCCACCATTACTAAGGATTTCTGCAGCAGTGTTTGTCCTCTGGGTAACAGAAACGATGGTTTATTTATTAATCTTGTCATTGAACATGACAATGTAATTTACCAGCTTTCATCTGGTGCCAAGAATTCCTGTGAAGCATAAAGTTTGTAAAAAGTAATTTCCCAATAAATCACGCCATCGAGTGAACATGCAATGTATTAGCCCCACATGAAAGAGTAAAGCAGGGAATGCAGTAAAATAGCTACATAGAGAAGTTGCACAGGTTGCAAAACAGCTTTTACTAAAAGGGATTAAAGTCACTGAAATTGACTGTAGAGCTGACCATCTATTCCAGTGAACGTTAACAGATTTAATTAGGTTAATGTTACTGCATGATAGGGTTTCCTTCCCATTTTAAATCTAGATTTAACAAGAAATAACATTTTTCTTTGTTAGATATGTACAGATAGGAAGTCACAGCCAACCAAAATGAAAACCACCTGTTAGAGCACAGCAGTGAGACTGAAGGACTCGTCCCGATGTTGCAGAAACAAGTTCTACAAATCTACAAGGCAGGCTGCCTGGCTGCCTAAGAGTTTTCACTGTCAGAATAGGCACTGGCTTGAGCACAAGTATGTGTGTACCCCTAAAAGCCAGACATCCAGACACCAACAGCTTTACCAATGGGAACCATTCGCTATTAATCCATCAAATCACTTCAGACGCCTCTCGGTATTTCCTTGAGACTCAGCTCAACATCACACTCCAAACGTTTTCCGTAGGTTCACAAATACCTTGGCACATACCAAGGTACTATGCAGGTGAGTAAATCTTGCTTTCTAAAATCTGTGAAGCTGCCTCCCAACCACCCTCCATCCCCTGCCAGCTCACACCCAGTACAGCATCACAGCCCAGTGGCCAGCAATAGCAAATTTTTCACAGCCCCCACAACAGGAAATCGTTCACAGGATCTTCTTCCTGCCTTCAACAGCCCTTTTGTTAAATGCTGTGACCTCTGCAAGGTGCTTTTGTACCACTCTTAGCTTCAACCCCAGAGATGTACCCTAAATTATGGATTAATACTCATCTTCCCACTTAATTTCTTCATTCTTACTCTGCAAACCTACTACTGACTCGTTAACTGGGTTAGTTCAGCCTTTGAAATTAGCTAATACAGCAGGGCTGTGTTGGTTCCTCAGTCTGCTGACCTGTTTTTCAGTCACATTGTCCTCCTGCCTTCCATCCAAACCTCACGAGGCAGTGCCCAAATCAGTCTCTAGAGAAGAGCTGCTTAATTTTCACAGGAGTAAATTTTTTTTGTTTTTTAATTGAAACAATAATTATTACAAATACTACAGCTCTTGAGATTCAATGCTGCTATTTATCATCCTGAACATCCACTACCACATTGTGATGCTTTCTTTTAATCCTGTTAATGCTGGGTATATTTCAAAACACTTCTTATTTTACATGCTGCTTGTTTCATGTTCCAATCAGCCTGGACACAAAAGTATCATAGAATCATTCAGGTTGGAAAGAGACCCTTGGGATCATCAAGTCCAACCATCAGACCTACTCTACAAAGTTCTCCCCTACACCACATCCCCCAACACCACACCTCAACCACTCTGAAACACACTCAGGGATGGGGACTCAATCCCCTCCCTGGGCAGCCCAGTCCAGGCTCTGGCCACTCTTGCTGGGAAGAATTCTTTCCTCAGGTCCAGCCTAAACCTACCCTGTGCAGCTTGAAGCCATTCCCTCTTGTTCTATCCCTAATTCCCTGGGAGAAGAGACCAGCCCCAACCTCTCTCCAATGTCCTTGCAAGGAGTTGTAGAGAGTGATGAGGTCTCCCCTCAGCCTCCTCTTCCTCCAACTCAACACTCCCAGCTCCTTCCATTGCTCTTCCTGAGATTGATTCTCCAGGCCCTTCCCCAGCTCCGTTGCCCTCCAGATCTCTCTGGTGTTGAGGTGCCCAGAACTGGACACCAGACTCAAGGGGTGGCCTCACCAGTGCTGAGCACAGGGGGACAATCCCCTCCCTACTCCTGCTGGTCACACCATTTCTAATACAAGCCAGGATGCCCTTGGCTTTCTTGGCCACTCTGCTGGCTCAGATTCAGCCGCTTGTCAACTAGACAAGCAGGTCAACTACCCCAGGTCGTTTTCGGCCAGGCAGCTCCAGCCACCCTTCCCCAAGCCTGTAGTGACCAGAAGAGGAACTGTTCGAGTCAAAAAGGAGAAATTATTTCTTGCAGAAACAGCCAACTTTGGCAACTTGGTCCTACCCCGACAGAACCAGATTCTCCTCCCAGACAACTGCAACTGAGATTTATTTTATATTTTTTTTTTCCACACCAGAAGTTACTTACATCCAAACCCAACTGGGGCACATTATCGTGCGCAGGGGTAAGTGCACATCATTATAGCAGCAGGGAGGGGAGCCATATTCTCTATCACCAAGTTGACACCAAACAGAGTTGTGCTTAGGGAAAGTGTAAGTAACACAAACACTCCGTATCACCAGTTCAGCACAGTTTTACAGCAGCCCCTCTGTAGAGCCCCTGTCGCTCCCAGGAAGCTGCAGCCTGCCTGCTTTAATATATAAACTCAGCACTTTCCAGCATCCCAAAGTCTAGTAGCCAGGGTTGTAAATTCATGAGATAACTCTGGCAAGTAATTAGATGCCTGGCAAGGCAGAGAGGTTACCTAATTAGCCCTCAGCCACAAACGTTCTCCGATTGCCTAAAAGGTCAAAAAAGTAGGTTAATGTGCCTTTCCCTTGTGTCCAGCACCATGTACCTTGCTGACTACCCTGCAAAGCTTGCAAGACAGTTCACTTTCACCCAAGGGATTCAGTGCTACGGTTTTCAAGTTTTAAACTCAGAAGCTAATGATTTTGCAAATATATAGGCCATAAGAGTATCACATCTTCACCTAACAAGATACTTATGCACCCCAAATTCCCCCTTGCTGTAATTCCCAAACTCACCTATTCTTTCAGTCATTTTATACTTTCCTTGCTGTTTCTGAACACACCTGACCTATCCTCAAGTCCAAGCTGCAGATAAACAACACACAGAAGTTCTGCAAAACTTCCAGTAAATTTAAGTAGTAGAGACAGATCACAGAGGAGCAGTGAGAGCTGCATGCAACACACATGTGCCAGTTTCAATCCATGTCAGATTTCTCCTTCAGTTTAATATGAAGATAATACTTACTCCATTTGGCCAGTTTTCACCTTCACAAGCTCTGAAATGGCTCTGCCCTTCCTAACGGCTACGCGAAAGCTGTGTTTGACCATCCAGTGGGGCACTGTCAATACTGAGCCAAGATCACATCAGTTCTTAGTGTCATACCCAAAACTCTCCGTGATGACCCCTAAATTTGCACAGCGACAGGACTCAGTGAATAAATACAGCTATTAACTCCTGCCATCAGCATTATGCAGTTGATATTTTACCTCATTCCTCCATTTCATGGCTCTCTCCTCCTTTGAATTAACTCACCAAAAGACCCATCTCTTGTTTCTTGAGCCCGTCTCAGATTGCAGGCACAGGCTATCAGCCGGTCACCAATCACCTCTGCTAGCAGCCAGCTTTTTTTAAATCCTGATATTTACCACAGCAAAAATAACTGGGGGAGGCAGGTAACAGGACGTCAAACTCAGCAGTTTGTCTAATGGAAAAGCTAGAAAGTATCACCTGGAGAAATGCAAACAAAACTCCCTCAGAGAATAAAGAGTATTTTATTGATGGTGGCTTTGATTGGTGGCTTAAGGCAACCACTAAGCTTATGTCTTCAATGCAGTCTCAACCCTTTTTGCTTCCGCACAAAATCCTCTTACTTAAGTGCTGTTTTCAGTCTCGTCTAGCTGATGCTGCTAAAATTGTGAGATCCTGGGTTCTGCTTTCACCCAGCCTGGTAACCCTCCCACTTTGCAACAAGGGCGTGATTGAAATTACAAGTCAATGCACCAGGAAAGAACTCGGCTCCACTTTCTGTAACAAAAAGACATGGAGGACAACCACCTTCCTACTTGGGGAAGGGCAAGGACACACTCTGAAGCATGGCTGCAAGTGCTTTGAGTAAGATCTCACGGGTTTAAACAGAGTCAGGACTCCTAAAGCTAAACCTGCGCTGAAAAACACATGCTGATGAAATATAAACTAATAAGGTTTAATTTGCATACAGCAGGAATAATGTAGGTAATTTATGAGGACAGGAAGGTAAGACAAGTGTATGCAAATACATTCTGCAGCTCTTCATCCCAACTTGGAAGTGGCAGCACAAAGAGCAAGGGCTCAGAGCAATGCTGCACATCTTCCCTCTAAACCCAAGAAGAGGAAGGTGAGGCAGAAGAACAGAACCAGGCAACACAGGAAAATTAATCTTACTGGTTAGTGCCAAGGCTCAGGCCACCGCTCTAGGAAACAGCACAAGATATTATCTAATGGCAACTAAAGTCATTCTAAGTAGAAGCCTGTCTTGGGTACAAGAAAGAGACAGACCCTGATTTTGATTCCTCACTCAAAACTTCATTTTGTCTAAAAACCCAGAAGAATGACAGGATTGCCACTGCACTTGGCATTACCCAGACAGCACCTACTCTAGAAAGTTACAACACTTCAATTAGGAAACGAGCAAAGCAGCTTCCTCAAGTACATTGCATTTTCTTCCCGTGATGAATCCTGTCAGCTCCACTAACAGGGAAATGCCTTTAAAACTGGCTCAACCAGCATTTGCCCTTGTGCCCCGTGAAGGAAATTTCAAAAGCAAATGTCTCATCTGCCACACATGCAAGAGCTTGTACTTACCAAGACAAACCATTTGGAAGCATCCCCCCCACCCTACTTTAGGGTAAATTTTGGCCACTTGATCAGATCCAGGTGACAGGAAGCCCGTATTATTCAGCTCAAGTACAGCCATAACAGCTTAATGTTCTCCAAAGGCATTGCATGTTTCAGTTACAGTTCTTAGGCAGCCACTATTTGGTCAATTCTCACATTAATGCCAAAATGAACACCTCATTTGTGGACTCTTAAATACTTAAAAGGGCATAACACAAAAGATGAAGAAAAAAAATTAATTTATACTCCAGCTTGAAGTGGCCACACTCTTTAATTGCATTGGCCTGAATTCTTGATCTTTATGTCCAAGTTAGAGAAGCTTTTCAATTAATACAGCCTATACAGCAAACAAACCTTGGGCTGGAGCCCACCTACAGAGAGCGGGAAGCTTGGGAAAGGCACCCGTTGTTCAGAGGTATTAACTGCTCCTTCACATCATTCAGGCTTCATCCATAAGGGAAAAAAATCAAATTTAAAGTCTCCTGATTTGTTTTTTTTTTTGTCATGCTCCCTCCTGGAAATAGCAAAGGATTAAGAAGAACTGAAGCATACACATGCTTTGGACCTTGTGCATTAAACAGGGAGAGACAAAGGTCTGGTTGAAGCTTTTAAAACTCTTCAAGACACCTAGAATAAATCGATAGGAAAGTGAGAAGTTGTAACATACAATGGCTGAATGACAATATGAATAAAAGCAGAAAAATCAACATTTTAAGCATCTTGTACTTCTGCAGTCATGTCCTTTGTCTGAAAAAAAAAATTTAAAAAAAAAAATCCTTAAACATCACATTGTATTAAAGAGGGGTAAAAGCCAGGCCTGAACTCCAGCTTCAGCTGCCTGTACAGGCACCTTTCAGAGTTTCACACTTCTTCAGTAAAATTACCCTCTTCAGCAGACACTGAAACATACTCAGTTTTATTTTAACTTGAGGTGGCACTACCACCACGTGTACCAACTCAAAGGGACAAAACCCAACAAACAGAACACCTCTCTGCAAGTTCAAAGTAAGGAGCCATTTGGGCTTGGCCAAAGAAGGGCCAACAGGAGAATAAACATCAGCACCAGCACTCCCCATCCCAGTCTTCAGAAGTATCCACCTATCCAAAGCCAAACTGGACCAGCATGCAGCACTTTCAAGTGCTGCCCAGTCGTTAACCCCCAAGTTAATCAGCTATCTTTCACACAGGAAAGTCAACAGGCAGAAATCATAGCTGAGAACTGGAGAAGCAGAAATTGAATAGGGCAGCCGTGTTTCTTTCCCCAAAGAGAGTCATTTCTCTACCCAACTACAGCAATAACAATTAAAAAGAGTCATTCAAAAGGGTTGAACTGCACTTTGATTTTGTTTTGCTCCCAGATGTCAACTAGTAAAATATCACCACATATATTTACCATATGAGGAAGTCCTGTTTGAAGAACTTCAGCTTGAGAATGTTTTTCCTTAGCTAATAAGCCACAAGATTAAGCATCACTGCAATGGCAGAATTCCCTATCCCTACAATTTCCTCAAACTTCATTATTTTGGGAATTTGCCTTTTAAGATAACATTTAGCTAAGCTCACATATTTGGCTAATAAAACACGGGCCCTACGAAACAGTTTCAGTCAGTATTTCTCAGAAGGCACAAGGTGCAAAAGACTTGCTATGGACACTGAAAACCCACCCTGAGCTGTCACACTCTATGGTGGGGTTTCAAAAGTGGCATGATCAGTTTAGAAGAGGGACAGGCTTAGCAGTCAAGCAGCTGGACAAACACTAACTTTAGTTCATAGAATCATCAAACTGTTAGAGTTTGAAGGCATCTTAAAGCCCCCCAAGTGCCACCCCCTGCCCTGGGCAGGGACACCTCCCACAAGCTCCAAGCCCCCTCCAACCTGGCCTTGAACCCCTCCAGGGATGGGGCAGCCACAGCTTCTCTGGGCAGCCTGGGCCAGGCTCTCACCACCCTCACACCAAAGAAGTTCTTCCCAAGACCTCATCTCAATCTCCCCTCTTTCAATTTAAACCATTACCCTTCATCCTGTCACTACACTCTCTAAAAGAGTCCCTCTCAATCTTTCCTGTAGGCCCCCTTTAGGTACTGGAAGGCAGCTATGAAGTCTCCCCAGAGTTCTTCAGCCTCACAAATCACTTAATATGGTTTTGGAAGCAGTTGCACAAATCCAAGTTATTTATCAAGCAGCAACATGCTTGCTCAAGACAAACAGCCACTACTGCAAAAATATTAGTCTGAAAAGCAGGCAAGGTTTACATATTGAGTGCCAGTGTCACATCATGCATCCTTGGCTGGGCATCAGTGCTTTTTAGCTGCCTCACAAGTTCTAAACAGATGATGTACAGCCAGCGCTACACTAGACAGTTTGAATTTATGGTTGATTAAATTATAAGTTTTGCTAAAATTGTGCACCCTTTTCCTGAAGAGTTGCATGGCAGAAGAAATACTTGCTAACACCATCAGGACAGTTTAGATAACCTGGAGAGCAAGATATTTTATTATTTTTACAAAAAGTAGGTGGATTCCATCCATTCATAACTCACAGTCACAGAAATCTCAGCAGATGCACTGTCCCACGTCCTGCTTTGCCCTGATCAGTGCATTCAGTTTATTTTTAGCACATAAGCCAGCATCCATCCAGGCAGTTTTCAGGCTTCATGTGCTGTCCTGCCCCGTTTCACCGAGCATCTGACTGAAATGCAGACACAGTCCTGAATTCTCACTTAAACTCACCAGGAGCAACTCATATTCAAGGTGGTGCAGAGGAAAAAAAAATAAAGGTTCTCATCTCTCTGCTCTACACAGATATTATTGGTAACGTCAGCGTAACAAGAAGGTGTTTGACCTAACAACCTATACTATACCTGCTTCTTACAGCTGTGGAGAAACTTGCTGTTGCCTTCAATGAAAAGGCCATTTTGGCATTTCAGAGCTCCATTATAATATTGTGTTTTCATACCCACTAAAATGAAAGATCCTGGAAGTACTCTAAATGCTGGATTGACCCCCAAGTTGAAACTGGATGCTGCAACTTCACTACCTGCATAACATCAAGTTAACTGTAAGAGTTGGTAAAGTTTAGAACATCACAGCCAGATGAGTTGTTTCTGCAAACAAGACCAGTCATTTCTCTTGCTCACTCCTACAGGACTCAACTAAACCACACTTAAGTTGTCACATTCTTCAAGGGAGCCTTCAGACGTGTACACAGACAGAGATAACAAGTAACAGAGTGGCTGCCGCAGGTTCATCCCTGAAGTCCACTCAGCATCAGAGACTAGCACATAGCATACGAAGTCCTGATCCAGTTCCTCCTACGCCCAGTGGTCTCCATGACTAAACATGAAAAATTAGAAGATAGCATAAGTTTTCACCACTCACAAAATCTCTAAAGGATTTGTGTTCTATCTCCTCCAAAAGATTGATATAGTCACATTTAAACCCTGACTAGATTCATCACATAGCATGCTTTCATATCCCCTTGAAAGCAGCTGGTATGACCGTTGTTATTTTACATGAAGCCTACTTGTTTTCCATTAATTCTTTTCCTATGAGGATTGTTGCCACGGCAGAAATAAGGGTATTTTGTTGGAATCCTGATTTCAAATTGTAAAGTCAAGTCTCACACAGACCTCAATATCTTAAAATAAGTTAGACAATTGAAATAAGCTGCTCCATCCTGTCAGCCCCCACACTCAGAAGTCAGGTACCAGCATCTCACTTGTTCAAATGAGGACAGATAACCTCAATCTTACACGTTCTTCACCCTTCATCACAAACTAAGATCTTCATCCTGCATAATACTGGCAGTAGGATCACCATGATTTTCACCTTTGAAAATAAAAACAGCTCAAAAGGTATTGCCTCTGAAATTCTTATGGCTGAAACTAAGAAGTAAAGCACTTGCTTGCTTAACAACCCAGTGCCTGCAACCATAGCAATATAAAGGCTTGTTATTTTTTTAGATCCAAATACACTTGAAGATTATTGAATTACATTGGAGAATCTGAATCACACATTCCCAGACAGCACAGAATATCTCAGTGATGCCATACAAGTGATTGCACCCACAGGGGTTTCACCGCCTGTTGAAAACAGGCTCTGCAAAAGCTCCTCTCCATCCAGGCAGAACTGGGAGCTGACCAGGGCCCAGGCCAGTTCCCATCCTTATCGTTGCATTTGTTCACAGACATGAAAACTGCCTCCATGCTAAAATGAAATTGAAAGGTTTTATGACCTAAGCTAATCCATTCAGCAAACAAACAGCAAGGTAGAGATTATTTTACCTGACTGAAGGAACCAGAGGTTCTCCTCTAAAAACAAAAAGTTGTCATGCCTGCAGAAGAGTAGCACCCACCACTGCAGCATTACCTACTCTGACAGCACTTGCTTCGCCTCTATTCTGCAGATTTCATTAGGTCTTCGTACACTTTATCAGCACATCCAGCTCCCAGGGGAAATGCCAAACCGTGAATGATAATTTGGGGTTTAGGAAGAGCAGCAATAGCAGACTGAGCCCCCATTGCTCTTAACGCATTTGCTCGCTTCGTTTACAGCTACATCAAGCGGTTAACATTTGCCGTCCAAAGCGGAAGCGCTCCCTCTGTAAACACCACCCCAGGTACCAGGCCCAGAAACCGGGAAGTAACCGGACAGCAGAGCAGCCTAAAGGGCCTGGCCACCCCACCGCCACCCCCGGGCCCTACGGAGCCCTGGGGCAGAGCCCCCCACCACCGTCCCCAAGGCCAAGCCAGTGAAGTCCACCCTTCCCTCTCCCCCAGGCAGCACCGCCTCGGGCCCTCCCCCGCCGTCACGGGGAGACCGGGTGAGGCCCACCCGCTCCGTCGCCCCGCTCCGAAGCGACCGGGAAGGAGAGGATGTGAAGGAACCGCCGGAGCGCGGCACCGGAGGGGAGATGGAAGGGGGCCGCACCGGCGGGAGAAAGGGGGTCGCGGGGACGGTCCGCCCCCTTCGCCCTTACCATGGCGGCTCGGCGGGGCTGCGCTGGGCGGTAGCAACGGCGGCGCCTCCCGGTCCCGTCCGGTCTCCCTCCGAGGCAGGCCGCGACCCTTCCACTTCCGCCGTTGCTTAGGAGTGAACATCCGGGTCAGCCCCACACCGTCCCACCCCTTCACCGCCGTCCCGCCAATCAGCGGGCGGCTCGCCGGCCATCGCCAAGTATGGAGCGCGGCGCGCGAAGGGGGGCGGAGAGGGGAGGGGCGAACCGTTCGTTCCGCCCAGTGGGCGGGGCCTGTCGGAGGGCGCGCCGGGTGGCAGAAGTCTCCAGCCCCGCTGCGCAGCAGCGTCTGCCGCTTCCAAACTACTTTAAACACGTAAACGGGCTTTAGGGTTAAAGGAAAACCAGCGGGTAGCACGGAAAACGTCAGCCCGAACAGGGGACGTTTTGGGCAGCGTCATCAGCACGGGACTTTACAGAGAAACCTGATAGAGCATTGTTACTGGTGCTGCCTGTGACACCCCCTTCAGCTCTGAAACAAGAAAATGTAATCAGCCTCTACCGGCTTAAGGCCAGCGTTAATTTGTAAAGTAAGTGTTCAGCCTTCTCTGGAAGCTTGGCCTTTGATTCGGTGAAGCGTGCAGGTACCTGCTGGGGGCTAAGCAGACTCTCCCGTCTTCTGATGACTCCAGGGCACAGGCAGCTGCGATCCCCCTCTCCAAACATGAGATGGAAATCAGCAAATCAAGATGTATGCACCCCATTGCTGCTTTTCTCAAACTGTCTCTGAAGGAAACAATTTCACACACACACAACGTACTAACTGGCATTTCAGTGATCCCGAGTAAAACATCCAATTTCAGACCTAGACCAGTACTTCTCAGCAGGGACCTGTGCATTGGAGCTGCAGCGCACCCCGTTACCCCAGGAGAACAGCCCATTCATTAAGTGGCAGCACCTTCCTCTACAGCTTTTTGGGAACAATTTTTAGGCCCGTGTTTCACCAGAGTTTTGCTGCCAGGATCCAGAGAACCCTCCACTGGTGCTGTCTGAGTCCTGCAACATAGACTTGGCCCTCCTGAGCCAAAAAGCCCTTTTGTTTTTCCATTTACTTTCTGTGGTTTGCTGTAGGAATGGAAAACACTGACAAGGGGAGTCATGCACCATTCTTCCCTTGGATATAACACTGCAGTACATCCTTCTGGCAGGAGATGACCAAGGCCAAGCTTGGACTTTACACTTGGACATTATTACAGGTGTTTGGGGCTCAACTCTGAACATCGCTCACCATCACAGACCAAACAGAACCCGCTGAGAGACAACAACCCCAGCTGCCGGTTTAACCTACAGTGGGACCAGCCCCAGCTTTCAGTTAGAGAGGAATAAACTGGATTTCCAGGAAAGTGAACTGCTCTGACACATTTCCAGTTGCAGCAGCATCAAGGCATAGCACTGCAAGCTGGTTTTGCACCCCAAACCACCATACGCAGACATAAGAGCTATCACTGCTTGCACTAATTAGAAAAGCAAAGCTATCCTGTGTGTTGAGGGCTCCAATCTCCTGTTGCCCATTCTGCTAAATTAGCCTTTACCCACTTTTTTTTGTTCTATTCCCCTGTTGCCATTTTTAAATCTTCGTAGTTTTCAGTGCAGGGACAAAAGGAAGTCAGGAAGGAAAGGACAGAAAACAGTAATCTCAAGAAAAAACAGGAGCAATGTTAATTCAGAGAAAACAAAAACCACATAAAATTCCATCAATAACCCACTACCAAATAAACCCTAAAATGGGAAATAATCCTGCTGTGACCCCAGAAAGTATTTCCTCCTCTCCAAATTCAACTCTTCGCCAATATTAGTCAGCCCAACCTCCTTAAACCCTGCTCATAAGATGCAATGCAAGGTGGCTTCTATTTTGCAGTCCCCAGGTCTCATTTAGTCCTTGTGTTCCCTCAGAGGCATCTACCAGCAGTAATTAAGGAAAGCAAGCCTGTTAATTAACATAGGGCAAATTATTCATTCATTTTACAGGGAAGCACGTGCCTAATGCGCACGTTTTCCTTGGGCAGAGTCTGGAAGGACAAAATCGATACATTTGAAAATGCACATTCTAAATTTCATTATTCTGGACACCAAACTCATGCAATGTATTCAAGGACTACTCCACTCCTATACTCCGAACAGAAACTGTTCCTAGCCGCTTGCTGAAGAAGCAGACCAAAAGCAGTGTTATGCAGCCCAGTATATTAAACAATTTGAGATCCAAATGAACATTGAGGCCAAGAGGATGTTTTTCTTAGCGGAAGAAATACAAGCATCCTGGAGTTTGTTTTCCTGCTAATAGGTATAAAGAAGAATAAACAGCTGCTTTTTGTTTTCCCAAAAACATTTGCATTAAGATCATCTGCAGATTCCTTTTGAAATTGATGTAACATCTTCTCAAATGGGGACCAGCTGCTTGCTTTGCTTGTTTATAGCAGGACATGCTTAAGGGAATTTTTTTTGGTTATCTATTTATTAAGATGTAGGATCAGACTCTCCCTGGTAGGCTGCAATTTTCAGCGAGGAGCAAATCTCAGCAGGCAGGAGGCTCCGCATATGTAGCTACAGTTGTAGCCATCCTGCCTTTTGCTGCAGTCTGGGGAGGGGTTGACACTAAAATACAGCTAATTCAGGGATATCTGATAAATCTTAGTGCTGTGAGGAGGTGTTACCTGTGCATTTCCCACACTTCATGGCATGGAACCACCCACCTAAACAGAAAAGAGTGTGCTCGAAAGGCTTCATGTCAGGATTTTGTATCTTTAAAGTAAGGGTCTATAAACAAAGGAAGCAAACAACGATGTCAGTTGACGGCTTAACAGTCCTACAACATCAGATTCATGTGCAATTAATAGCAAGGCTTTTGATCTTGCAATCAGCAACTATAAAATACATGTGCTTTCCCTGTACATTTGATTATATTCAAGGAAACAAAAAAATAAATACTTATTAGCATTACAAAGTGCTTTTCACATTTAGCCAGAACTTTGTAAAGCATTTGCAGTCCAACGCAATGCGTTTTTTATTTAATCCTCCTGCATGCGTGGCAAAATGCTCTTTGTTTTGTTTATTCCAGTGTTTAGCCAGGACCAAGGGTGACTGTGAGAACATGCTTAGAAACAAGGTCCTAGAGAAAACTTTCATGCTTCACTGAATATTCATTTTTCTATTAAAGACATCTTGAGCTTTTTTAGGTCAGAATGCTCATTTCTTTCATGTCAAGCTTGTGGCACTCGAATGATATGTAAACTTTTATTAAGGGTTCTCATAAATTGAATTTACTGCTGGAAGCATCTTCCAGCAATGGTAAAGTTTAGCTTGCTGGGTTTTATTAGTCAGAGTGAGTAAACCAGCAGCATAACTTGATTTGAGGCAGAAAACAGAGCGTTTCTTGGAAACTAATAGAGAAAAAAGGTACCTACAACACTGCCCAACATCTTGGAATTCCATATCCAAGCCACAGACAGTTCTCACTATGGAGATCCTTGCTCACACTGTCAAAATAGCACACAAACAGTAAGAAAAGCCTCCCCACCAGTCTGATTCCAAAGCAGCTTTGTTGAGAGTACTCTCAGAATATAAAGATTTGAAGAGTTTCCCCACTTACTCCAGGAACTGGCAAGTAAATCAAAATACCACGTTTAATGAAAAACAACATATTGCCCATTTAGTGTGAGGTTTAAGGCATTCCCTTCTCTCCCCCACCCCCGGCCAAGAATGCTAAAATCAGACTTTTTTCCACTTCATCAGCACCCAAGCAGATCTGCTCACTTGATAAATGTAAAAGACAATAGACCTAGCAGCCTAAGATGTCCATATACTGGCCAAAAATGAGACATTCTACTACCAGAGCAGCACTGTCACTTTAACGGCAGAGAAATAAAAGGGTAAACATCACTCAAGCACACGTAGCAATACAGGCACAGGCGTTTTCTGTCTTTGACTACCTTCTTACAATTGTTTTTCCTAAATATGTAAGACCATGTCCCATATCTCTCTTTTACAGGCTGAGAGCAGACTTCACCACTCAGCTGGATCCAACATCCACAGTGTGGGCATTTAGGTTTAAAAAGTCACATCTCTGCAACCTGGGTCCATATCTCAGATACAGAAGAATTTTTATAATTTTTTTTCACATATAAAGCAACATCCTCATCCACTAATAACAATTTCAGTTCAAAAGTACCTGCTCACTGAGAACACTGTGCCTGGACACACCGTTGAGCTGTTTGCAGCCACACTGTTTTCAAAGATCTCCCAGATTTCCATCCAATTGTATTCCACTAAATGTTTAATATAAGTTGTACAAATCTTTACCAAGGCATATCTGAAATCCCACCTCAAGAAACCCAGCAATGCTTGTTCAGAACAGGACTATAAGGAATTTTTTTAAATATCAGAGCAGTGCATTGCAGGACCACTGGGATCACTGGTTTTCCAGCACGTTCCACTTAGTTGCATATCCCAGGATGCTGTTTATTTCTGTGCTTGCTACTGCTCTTTTAACTTTATGTTTTCAGCCCAGAAAGCTTGATAGACGGGAGCTTTCAGAAATGTTTTTAGCCTGGGCAAAGAGAGTATTGAGAACATTCTTGTCAAACTCGGTCATTAACTGTAGTAATAATGTCTGCAGCCCACCATTAAAAGAAAATCAAGGAGAAGCCGATTAAATCCACCAGAAAAAAACAAAACTTTCCATTCCCTTACTTTTTCCTTGACACGTAGCACTTCATTTCAAGCTTGCTAATATACCAGCCAAAAGAATTGTAAGGGCCTGGATTCTTTCTTAATACAATAGTCACGGTTCACTAGTTAGAATCTGTATAGAATTAGCCAGTGACATGGACGAATGGAAAAACATACTTAAAGAACTGAAAAGTATCACTCTTTCACAGGCTTACCCATTAGAAAACCTCTATTGATACAGGGCATGAGTTCTTTTCCTATTTCTACTACTGAACTAGATAATTAGCTCAAAATACTACAAATCAAATAAAGACGAGAAACTTTATAGCAGTGCTTATGCCTGTAACAAGAGTTGGCAAAAAGTCTGATCAATCTTTCCATGCAAAGTGCTTTCCTCCGGAGATTTTTGGGGCAAACTTCGTATTCACAGCAAAAGCAGCTTAAAGCAGAATTAGCCCAACGAGCTGTGACACACCCTGTTCCACTTCAATCAGCCGTACCTGTCGACTGTAACCAGCAGGACCACGCTACTGACTATAACATTACATCAGCCTTGCAAAACTGACATGAAAATACACTAGTGTAGGCACAAGGTGGGCTTGCTCATTACCATGAATGATATTTCACTCTGCATCACAGGCTGTCTCTCCTAACGCGAGCCTGCCTCAGCCTTTAGACTATTGTTCATCCCCACAGTATCTGACTGCCTTCCACATAAAATCAATAAGAATAGCAAAGTACACTTAATGGAGTCTCTGGCACTTTTCCCATTTTAGGGCAAAGTCCTGCTGGGGAGGGGTTTCTTTTTCCTCAGACTTTGGACTTTTTCTTTTTCTTTTTTTTTTTTTTTGTTGCTGCTTGGCTAGCAAGAAGGCTTTCAAAGAAGAAAAATAAGCATCAGTATCTGCTGATGAATGCAGCATGTATCTGTGAGGGGAAAGCAACCCAACAAATTGGAGCAGAGACTGAGAGCTGATCACACCTGCCCAGGTGTGATTCTCTCTGCGACATGAGAAAAGGTTTCTGGAAGCACAGACAGTGAAGTGGGGGCTCACAACCAAAGCTGTGTCAACTGTTTCAAGAGCACACTCCTACACCACTGTCTTCCTATGCTCATCACTGCTACTCTTGGCAGGAAAAAAAAAAAAATTTAAAAAAAAAAGGGGGACGTGGGGAGGCAATTCATGTTATTTAAAACCATGGGAGAACTTACATGTGTGTTCTTTGGAAAGGAGAAGAGGTTAGTACCCAGTGGGGAACTGACAGGAGGGATGCTACAGGGTTCCTTGAAAAAACAGGGTAAAAGACGATACAAGACGAAAGAAGGATCAAGGCTTGAAAAAAAACATGTTTGGAAGTTTTAAAACAAAAAGCACTGGGGTGAGGGTGAACCATCCTATACTGCACTATGTAACACATTGGGCTAGAACTTAAAAGAAAATAAAGTCTTTTACGAAGAAAGGGGCCTTCAAATTCTGGCTGGTGCAGCCCTAGACCAGGTGCATGCATGGATGGTGTCCTCTATTAACCCTTCACATGGCTTCTTTCACTAAGCACCACGGTAATAGCACTTTTGAAGAATAGCAGTGGTATTTATGCATCTTAGGTTCCCGATTCTACTTGTTGCTTTGATGACCATCTGTTGAAAAATTAACCAGTAGTGTATTTAAAAGAATGCCTTACTTTTAGTCTGTGAGTAGTCTTACTAATTTAATAGGTATATAATTAAGGAAACAGGTGATACAAGGTCTGAATCTACTTAAAGTTGGCTTCCATTAGAGAAAGGCATGGATTTTTGAAGCCTTCTGGCTTCATTTCAGCCTCCTCTATTTTTTTCAGATATTTGTTTACTGGAAAGAAAAGAGGATAAGGGAGGGGATAAGGGAGGGCTGTAAAATGCAAAAAAAAAGGTTTTTCAAAACCACATGTTCTAAACATCACCTAGGAGTCATACAATAATAAATACTCAATATTACACTGAGAGGGTCTAATTGCCAAGTAACTATAGCAATGGAGAGAAAAGGCTGTCTTTGGACACATTCCCTCCTGCCTTAATTTTTCCCTGGGGTGGGGAAGGGGTACAGAGAATGTGCTCTAGATCCTTAAAGGATAACGTTTTCCAGAGCTCCCTCCAATCACTCAGTGACTCCAGGATTTAAAAGAAGCAGACTGATTTCTCAGAAGGACGCTAGACATTTGAAACAATTACACTGAAGTATTCCATCTCCTTCAAAAGTGTTTAATGCACTAGGTTGCTGATGCAAGGCTGTCAAAATACATTCAGACCCGTTACACAGCAATGCAATCTTTTATGAAGCGCCTTACGGCCCAACAGCTCACCACTGCTTCCTTCATCCCCAAAGAAACAGCACTTTCCATCAAGCTGAACAGCCTGAAAATGAGTAAGTGTGAAGTGAGACTACACATTGGCCTGCACCAGGTATTTGTTTTTGCCAGAGAAGACCATATTTCTAGGTTGTTTTTAAACACTGCCTTCTGGAATTTAATTTCTAGGGGAAAAAAAATAAATAAAAAAATTGTCTGGAGGCTTCAAGTATCTTTCTCCTCCTGATATTTTCCAGAGCTCTTTGGAAGTGAGAGGGTACAGCTGGCACATCAGGACATACCACTGGGTTAGCGGTTTCAGAAACACTTCTTTATCCAGTCAGGGAAAAAACTGCTTGATCCTGTAGGTATTTCTATAAATAACTCGATGCAGGGTTCTATTTGTGATATGGACTAGGCAGCAATACAAACTGATTTGAGTAAATTGCAGGGGGGGAAGGAGAAAAGGAGATTGGTTCCTCTTACAGAAAGGCAAGAATTGCCTTCTCCAGGGAAACCTCTTGAACCTGCAGAGGCTTAGTTTAACCACATGCAAGATCTGCAGGAGGGCAGGAAAGCTCTACAGAGGGATTTGGACAGATTGGATGGATGGGCCAATGTCAATGGGATGAGCTTCAACAAGGCCAAGTGCCAGGTCCTGCCCTTGGGCCACACCAACCCCATGTATCACTATGAGCTTGGGGAAGTGTGGTTGGAGCTGCCTGGCAGGAAAGGACCTGGGGGTTCTGGTTGACAAGTGGCTGAATCTGAGCCAGCAGAGTGGCCAAGAAAGCCAAGGGCATCCTGGCTTGTGTGAGCCATGGTGTGACCAGCAGGAGTAGGGAGGGGATTGTCCCCCTGTGCCCAGCACTGGTGAGGCCATGCCTTGAGTCTGGTGTCCAGTTCTGGGCACCTCAACACCAGAGAGATCTGGAGGGGCTGGAGCGAGTGCAGAGGAGGGCAACGGAGCTGGGGAAGGGCCTGGAGAATAAATCTCCTGGAGAGCGATGGAAGGAGCTGGGAGTGTTGAGTTGGAGGAAGAGGAGGCTGAGGGGAGACCTCATCCCTCTCTACAACTCCTTGAAAGGACATTGGAGAGAGGTTGGTGCTGGTCTCTTCTCACAGGGAATTAGCGTTAGAATGCGAAGGAATGGCTTCAAGCTGCACCAGGGTAGGTTTAGGCGGGACCCAAGGAAAGAATTCTTCCCAGCAAGAGTGGCCAGAGCCTGGACTGGGCTGCCCAGGGAGGGGATTGAGTCCCCATCCCTGAGTGTGTTTCATAGTGGTTGAGATGTGGTGATGAGGGATCTGGTGTAGGGGAGAACTTTGTAGAGTAGGTCTGATGGTTGGACTTGATGATCCCAAGGGTCTCTTCCAACCTGAATGATTCTATGATTCTATGCTTTCCACAATAGCTTTTTAAAAGCCACTTAGATTTTTTAACTAAGTAAAAATAATAGGCAATTGTGATTGTTTAGTGGTATGTGAAAGAGTTGAAATAAGCCAAATAAAGGAAAAACGTTCCATCATTGCTCTAGATCAGAACTAGTTATACTTAAGACAAATGAAAGACCACAAACAATAACTTCAGAAGAATTTTGCCAGCTTTAGTGAGTTTTGACTTCTATTTGTAGCTTTAGTCTTTGACTTGTTAAAGAACTTTCAGTTGTATAAAACAGTAGCGCTTCCTCCTCCTCTCCAACTTGATAAACTGTCAGAACCTGAAGAAATCAAAACAAGTAATGACAGCTAAAAGTGTCTTTACCAAATGTGAATAGGAATATTATTGCTTGAAAAACATTCTGCATTTTTTCACAAGTCTTCGTGGGAGAATGACTTCCAGAAAGCCTACACAACATTTGCAATACAAAGTTCAGAACAGTAAGTTTGAAACTCTTCACGCTTACATTCCCGGTTCCACAAGGCTGTACCACACTTCAGGATGTGCCAAAGACCTACAAATCACTGAGACCTCTTCCCGTAACTATTTAATACTAGCATCTGAATGCATACCTTCTTGACTATGCCATTTGTTTTTTCCCCAGTATTATTCAGCTCCTTTTGCCAACTAAGCAAGAAGGTGGGGGGCTCAGGTTGCGCTTAAGTAAAAAAAGGGGATCCCTGCGACATTGACAGAGATTGGCAACAGCTGATCTTTTTTGCACACCTGTACCTCATTTCAGGCCCTGAAGAGATGTAGAAGACAACCAGCAAAGATACAGGAACTGTGTAGGATGCAGCACCTCTGTGGGGGACAATCTACCTGGGAATGCATATCCAGCAGGATCTACCAACTCTGCAGAGAGAGAAAGATGGGACCCTACAGCACAGATTGGCTCTTACTAAGGATGAGGTGAGAGCCCTCAGGGGAGCAGGTCGACAAGGGTGGGCCTTAGCTTGGGATGATGATGATGGGGATCCTGCCTTGAAGTGAGTGATATGAGGCCTCACAAGGATACAGCGGGGTCCTGCCTGAAGAGATAGGGCCCAGGAAGGGCTTCTACTGTGGCGGCCTGGGGCACAGGGGGAAACCGGACTTTTGGGCCGGCCGCAAGGTCGAGCGCGGCTGCCATCGCGTCCTCCCGCCGGTAACCTTGACAACCGCGGCCGGGACCGGCAGTGTGTCCGTAGGGAAATCTCGCGAGATCTAGCGCTCCTCCGCCTGCCCGCGCGGACTGATCTCGCGAGAGTTGCGTGGGGAAGGAGGTGAGGGCACGGCGTGAGGTGGGAGGGGATGGCCAAGATGGCGTCGGAGGGTGAGCTGGGCAGGAAGTGGGACCGGTGTATGGCGGACTCTGTTGTCAAGCTGGGTAAGGGCGGGGAGGGCAGGGCGGAGGGGGAGGACCCGGGGAGGAGTGGTGCTGGCTGGCTAGGCGCCCTGGTATTGGGAGGGCCGCCGCTTGCCCGCCTCGACGGTGGGGCCGGGCCCGGTGAGGAAGGGCCCTGTCGAACCCCGGTGCCCTCTGCCGCTCCGGGCCTATACTTGCTCGGCGGCGGCGTTGCCGCGCTGTGCACCTGGGTGGGGTGTCTTGCGGCTCCTCCCTCAGCGCAGGGTAGCGCTGCTCCCGGGGGCTGGGGACCGGCACGGCGGGAGGGAGCCGGGCGGCCCCGGGCTTGGCAAGGTGACCTTGGCCGCGGGCACGGACCCCCGCAGGGCCCGGTGCCACGGCTGCCCCGGGGCTTTTCTCCCCGGCCCAGCCCCGGCTTACCCGCGATCCGGTAGTGGAAGGTCGGTTTTGATCTCTGGTTACTTTCCCTGTTGAAAATGAGAGGTTTCCCTGGGAAATCTCCCTCTGTGGTAAGATCTGCAGCAGGCCGGCTGCCTTATGCCCTGAATGAATGGGTCCCGGGTAAGCATAACCGGGTCCTTAAGTGCCACGACCTTGTCCGCCTTTAGTTTCACTATGACGACGGCTTGGTTTTCGAAATCTGTTTCTGCTGAGCTGTTCACATCACTCAGTGGACGAGATGGGCCGTGTTTATTAAAAGCAATACGCAGCGTGATACGCTGATAGCTTTGGCATGTGTTGCTTAGTACAGTGTGCACAGTTTGACATTGAGAAGCTTTCCATCCAGTGTCCCAGCCCTGCAGAAGCTGTGCCTTTTCTTTATGTAGGGGAACAGTTCTGTTGTTTTAATTTGATACGTATTTGCCCTTAAAGTTAGGATTATGTGCAGGCCTGCAGTATTTCAGATCTGCAACAAATCATTCATAACATTTCACTTACAACTGTGAGTTTTATGAGTGATGGTAATTGTGTGTGCACAGTGCAGTGGTCATCATGTGACAGGCTGGCAAATGGACTAGACGGAGGACGTGGCTTTATAAAATGTGTATAAGCAAGCAAATCTTTGAATGCAATCTATAGAGCAAGAAGTGAAGTGTCTTGGCACAAAAGGTATGCGTTCTGTGTTGGTGCAGAACTCTCTTTTAGAACCATAAATAATATCTGAGAAATGTGAATGTTTATTTCTTATTACTGTAGTGGCCTTATTCTTGAAAGCTGATGAGGAACTCAGGGTTTTAGTTGCCTAATACTTTTCCATTAGAAAAGATGTTTAATAATTTTAAGTAAACTGAAACTTCCATTGTTTATAACAGGCCTTTGAAAAGTGTCAAGTGCTCCAGAGCAATGTTTTGCCTTATGAAATTCTATTCAGATTTGACTGACAAACATATCCAGATATATTTATGTTTCCATAGCATTGGTTCCTTTATCATAAAATATTAAGTATGCCAAATTATAAACAAGAACTTGTTTCATGCTGCAGCTGTACATGTACATGTAAGAATCCTGTGCATGGAAGATCTCCCCGGGAGGCTGAAAAAAGTGGATACAGGGTTGATTTCAATGCAGCATATCTCTTCAGGCCTTTTCTTTTTATTTGGTGTTTTTTTTTTCCATTCTAAAGTAGCAAAAGAAGAAAGAAAATGCACTTAGACTTTCTGCACTAGTGCTGTAGACCAAGGATTCCCAGTGTCAACTTCATCATGGCATTGAGTAGAGGTCTCAGTAAAATTCGTGGTTTTTCATTAGATTGCCCAAAAAGGGCATATGGGCTGCAGCTCTTTAATTTTATCCTTAGCACTAAACCCAGGGTGATGGCCTCAGGCTCCTGTTTCTCCTCATGTGTGAGAGCATTTTTTTGTCTTCTGTGCTTTTACGATTGATTTAGTGACTGAAGTGTCTGAGCTGACAACCTCCTCCTTGGTGGTAGCAACAAATGTCTCAATATGAACTTTGGAAGTCAGAACAACCCAGAAATTGCTTCATACTTCAGTAGTTTGTGACTGAAAATTATGATGGCCTTTAAATGTGAAGTGAGTTGGTGGCCTGTTAATGCAGACTGTTAACTGAGCACTGACAACACAAACTTTCTTAGACTATCTCAGTGGAAATGATTGTTTTCTCTTGCAGGGACTTAAAAAAAAAAAGTGTGGTTGTGATGATCGTTTTTGTAACGTTACTGCAAAGTTTCCCATAAACTATCAAGGGTGGCTGAAAATTGGAAGGAAGGAAAATTAACTTTTTTACTTAAGAATTTTATTGCTTGTCATGTGGGATATAGAAGTTTAGCAAATCCTTACTTCTTTGTCACTTTTTCCTTTTAGTGGCCACAATTTCCTTCCTGTATATCTTTTACATCCTCCCTGAGTGCTGCTGTAAGAGAAACCTTTCCAGCCAACGTCTGGGGAAAAACACTGTGATTAGCCCTCTGTTTTCCCATTACAGACCCTGTAAATAAAGGAGAGCACTGGATTTCTGAAGTCTTGCACACTTGACAGATTTCCAGTGTCTGTGAGAACTATAGAGACAGATTATTCCTGTGGATTAATTTGAGGTCTGGAGGTACATGGGAAACAAGAGTGTGAGAAGGGGAGGTAGCAGATATCAGTAAGTCTTAATGCAATAGTATATAATAGTATTAAAAGTACTAAATAATACCTGGCGGCGATGCAGCCTGTCTTATCTTGTATTAGTCTGTTAGGTTTTTCCAGTACAGTTGCTTCAGCCAGTTTATGGTTGACTGTGTTGGTTGTAATTTTGCTCTGCTGTTTTTAGTTGGAGATCAAGCTCCTGGAAGAAACTGGATGTCCTGCCACTAAAATGTCCAAAATACATATTTATCCTATGTTACATCTTTTGAAAGTTGTATTATGTTTTTGGCCTCCTGGTTCATCTTGTAATTTAGTATTAAAATTCTTTCCTTTTTGCTGTTCAAAACAGAATATGTTGTCAGGCGTTTTTAAGGCCGTTTTTAATTTCAAAGAGTTAAGTACTGTAAGCCTCTGTATGCTTGCACAAAACATTGTTAATTGGAGTTTATTTGCTCACCTCCTTTTTATTAGATCTGACAACTATTTTTGGTAATGATGAGGATGTATTTTTGTCCCCTCCCTTTCAAAGTCGGGCTGTAGCCACGGTGGTTTGTGTGCAGTGGGTTGGGCTGTGCTTTCCTGGTTGACTGGGAGGTTTCTCCGATGGGCAATCCAGATCATGGGGACTCTGGCTTTGCAACTTTCTCAAGACTTTTCACCTGTGCAGTCATTTAAATAATTTAACTTTCTCTTCTGTTTTTCTTCCTGATATTGATTTTTCTCACCCATAAGAAAAGTTGCTTGTTTGTGTGGGGAAGGAGAATTGAACTACTGTGGCTTTCTTTCTCTTCCCAGCTTGAAAAGCTTTATAAACTCCCGTGTCCTCTCCAGCCTTCACAACCATTTCTTCTTTTTTGTCCATAGAGCTCTGCAGGAAAGGGATGGGGAAGTAAATAGTATTGTGGTCTTCTTCAATCATACTGGCTTCAAACCCTGTTTAAAGAGTTGGTTTGTTTGTTTAACTGATTGATAGTTCATGCCTATTTATGTGGAAAGATGGTGACTCATGAAGGACTGACAATTGTTTTTTTTTTTCTCTGTGAGGCTATAACTAATAATAAAATTATTATTATGTGCCATTTCTAGGGAATGGGGAGGTCAATAAAGAGTATGTGCTTAAGGGGAGGGAGAGCTGTGTTCTGTGTGTCTTGGTTTGATTTGAAACTGTTATAGTTTTAAATGAGCTGAACACAAATTTACCGCATCTTGAAAGGAAAGCTGTTTGATTCTAGGCTTGTGTGTTAAGTTGCTGTGCTGAAGTTAAGGTTTTGGGTTGGTTTTTTTTGTTTTGTTTTTGCAGGAGACAAATATTTTGATGTATGTCTGTGTTTGACCAAAATCCAGCCTGGAAGCTTGTAAATAACCTAGTGTAGTAATGTTCATTTTCCTGTAATCCTCTGTTTTGACATCTGAGAATAAAATGCTTCTAATTTCCATTTAATAGGAATGTTTTAAAATAAAAGGGCACTTTCAGTTCTCCTGCAACTGTTGATGCAAGCCAGAAGAAATCACATTATCTGGCCTCCTTGAGTAGCTGTTTCTGTTAATGGCAAGGGTGAAAGGGTATTGTTTGTGTCATTCCACAGATTGAATGTTTCAGAAGGAATCATTGTATGGATTGCAATGTCACTGTTTTTAAATAATCCTTCACATGGTTATGAATAGGATAAGTCAGTCTATATAATGATAAAACTTGATTATACTTTCTGAAAACTGGATTAGGCTTTCTCTAAATACATGAAAATCCTGGAATTCCTGTTTTGAAGTTTTTTTGCTTGGCAGTTGTAATGTGGCCATCCGGTCTTAGCTACCAGGTCAAAAGACTCGTTCTTCATTTGGGATTTTGTTTTTAGTACTGGAGAACACGAATATTGTGTGAGCACACAACTGCATTGTTACGTGAGCTTTGTTTGTGACCCTGAGTTATTCGCCTTTGTCTTACAGAAGAAGATCCAGTTCTATGAGTTGTATCTTACAGCAGACCAAGTAGAGTAAATATTAACTGCTTATGGCTTAAGCTGTGATACAGCCAATGGAAAAATATTTTATTTGGAAGAGGTGGACAGATGTTGTTCTGAGAATAGGCTTTTAGTCAAAATCTAATAGCAATATTTAGTTATGTTGTTAGCAGAGTTCTGAATACAATGTCAGTCTACAAATTAAAGGGTTATTATCATCTTTTGGAAGAAAAAGACAGGAAAATCTTTAGGAATCCAGATCTCTCTTCTAACTGCATTGTATCCTGCTGTTCCCCTTGGCTGGCCATCCGACCCAAGTCAGGAAGCTCTGCCCTGCCTTGATGCACCCGATCAGCTCTGGGGGAAGCCCTGCTCGACCCTCATTCCAGCCTGCTCTTGGCAATGCTTCTGGTGTGCGAGAAAACCAGAAAGAAGAGCTGTGACATCTGTCTGATGGTGCAGACATTTCAAACCTCAGCTATGTAAGATCACCTCAGCTGGAAATGAACCCGAAGTGTACTGACTTCCTTGTCCTCTGCATTAATGTGTTGGTAAGATGCCAGCTGTGCCTTCTTTGGGAGGTGGCACACGGTGACACTGTCCAGGGAAAAGGGACTCTAACCAAGTGATATCCTAAAACACTGTTTCAGTCCTTGAGATGTTACAGCAGTAGATGGGAACACCTCTTCGTTCTTTGTTATATTGGATATAGTTCCCCAGGGAAAATCATCAAGGACTGCTGGCATGTCCTTGATGACCATAAATTAACAGCAAGAGATTTGAGAACTATCAGGCTTCTTTCCTTCAGAGTTCTGCTAGTGAGGTTCCACCGTAACACTTCTTGCTCAAATTGCCTCTATTTCTTAGATGGGCCAGTAGACGTCAGTAATGGTCAACCTCCGTTGGCTGGGTGTGAAGGAACGTGATTGCCAACCCTCTGTTAGGCTTGCAAAAGCCCTAAATGTGGATGTGTTTACTCCAGCAAAACTCCTTTTTAGCAATGTTATTGTTTTCAATAGTGGAATGTTTTGTTGCCCTAAGACATGGTAGAGTTTTCTGTCAGAGGTGTATTTTCCATATTGTATCTTGCTAATTCTGTATATATGTGCTTCTAAAGAGAGTGCAACCCTGATATTGTCTAAAAGCTTGATGCAATATTGCCGAGGTCTTCAGTTGTGTCACCTGTTCAAAGAGCAGCTTCCATTCTTCTCCCCCCTTCTAGAAGAGAGAGGAAATGTGTGTACCCTCTTGTCTCACCAAGGATGTGAGGATGAAGAGACTCTTGCTGTGATTGCTCGGGAGATGATGGGCTGACAGCGATACCTCCCACCGCTGTGTGTCTGTCTGTAAAAGTGCTGATGTTTATTTAAGGTTTGGGCAGCGGCTGAACTGCAGGAGTGCTTAAGGGTAAAAGCGGCCCCTGAAAGCATGTCAGGATTTTTGTATTATAATGATATTTGGATATTTATGTTCTGTCATTCCAATTATTCTGTGTTACTACAGTCAAACACTGGAATAAAACAAAACACACTTTTTCCCTGCTTCTTCCTCAAGTACTTGGTATATAGTTTCACTATGTTTTCTTCTAGTGTCCTTGCTCATTTTTCTGCCTGCTATGTAAACAATCCACACAACAGGGGAGATGAGAATGTAGGCTTCAAAGTTGGTGTTTGAGAAAATCTGATTCCTGCCATGAAAGACCTTGCTAAGAGTCTGCTTAAAATTAATTCTCTCAGTAAATAAGTGATTTCATGGTCTCGGATTTCTGACTGGTGTGAAGTGGTGCCCTGTAAAGGCCCTGGTGTATGAAAAAAGGCTCTACTCCCCATTTCGGCAAAACAATTCTCTATGTATCTTGGCAAAGTGGGGTTGGAGGGGTGCTAGACAGAATGCCCTACAACAGGAGGGGGAACATAGTTTTTAGAGTTGCTTGCCTTTTTTGTTTTTTTTAAAGACCTTGACTTGGCTTGGGTATTTCCTTACCTAAAGCAAATTTAATGCTGGACTGAGCTTATTTTAAATGTCTCGAGTCGGGCCCATGGATGAGATTTGTTGTTGGACCTTGAAGCTGTTGCTGTCACTATCCCTAGAGACAAACTGAGCTCAATAGATTTTCATGATCCTAAGGAAAGCTCTCTTTCTAGCTGGGAAGGAATCTCTGTTGGGACAAGTCTGTGACCTATTTTAGAGAGTCTTGTCTGTACAGAGCTGTTGCTATTTTCTTAGAAGAAGTCACCTTCCAGGAGCTCCTTTGTCAGTTTATTTCAATCATGTAGTTCTTTTAATTGTAAAAGAAGAGAATCTGAAGGAGAGGAGGCTGTGAGTAAGAGATGGCAGAGGAAAAGAATCAAAACCAAACGAAGCAATTTAAAAATGTCCAGCTGCTATAGTAACGGCAGCACATTTGCCAGATGCCAATGAGCATAGTTTAATCCTATTTTTAAGTTTCAAGCTATTGAAGAGAAGTCTGCCTAGGTGTGGCAACCTTAATAGCTGCTTCAGGCCACATCTACTTGGGTAGCCTAGGAAAGGACTGTGTAGTATTGCTGTTGGGAGAGACTATTGAGTAAATTTATAGAAAAGGCTTTTCCCAGATGTTCTGATGGGGCAGGAGCCCATCCTGAAGATTTGTGTTTCTCTTTGAGACACTTTTATGATGTCCTGTTGGGTATATGGCACGTGCTTTTCTGTGTGTTAGATTGATTTGAGGTACTGTGCCATTTTTCTTGGAAGGTGTACAAGCCAAAAAAGTAGAATGAAAAAGTTTTGGGAGACTGGGCTTCCTGCCTAATACCGATTCCATGTGGTTGTGCTGGTCTGTACGGCCGGGGTGCTTACTGGAGGGTGGGACTAAGATGTCTGTAGAACTGTCTTGTCCCCTGTTGACTCTGACTGTAAATGAGTTTAAGTTGAAGTGATAGATATAGGGTGGAAGAGACTGTTTTTCTAGTTAAACTTTTTAAACTGTCAGAGGTGAGAAATGTGTTGCCTGTGGCCTTTTCCTCCAAAGAGTCTGTCATGCAAGAAAGGGAGGGAAAATGTGACCGGCCATGGATCAAGCCCTTAGCTTTTCCATGTCCGTTTGTTTGTATTGTAAGATAAACCTTCCATGTTTTATTGTTTAAAAAGTTAAAGCCTGGCCTAGAGGTGCTGATCTTTAGTAGAAACAGCTGCAGAGCCAGTGTCCCCTGGTCAGGTGGGAGGTGCTTCGAAGCAACATGCTGCCTCTTTAGAATGCAATTGAGCATGTGAGAACTTAAACTTGTAAAACTCATCACCAGCTTTGCCATTGTTTATCTCTGGTGTAACTTTATATAGAATTAAAGTGATACCCCTTACTTTGCTTCCAAGGCAAGATGGTTAAGCTCCCCCTTGGTCCTGGAGACACAGGAAATGACCACATAACCACAGATACTTTCTAGTGGCATGAAGATGAGTGACAAGCTAGCCACAGAAAACAGATTCTTAACCAGGCTAAGAAATTAAATGTAACTAAAGCTTCTGGTTTTAAGATAAAACTAATGCTTAAACATTAAAACCAAGTAGAAAAGAGCAAATGCTGTATGTGCACTGGCTGACGTGAGAGGGCGGATCGGAGCATTTCTTGTGAATTGGGTGTTGGGACCAGCAACAGTTCTCAGCTTAGGTGGTAGTTTGTTCCTCAGAAAGGAAAGCAATGAACCGAACTGCCTTTGAGATGAAGGAAGCCAAGGTACTTGTTTGGCTTCATTTCTTGAGTTGCCTTTTTGTACTTAAAACCAAAAAAGCATTAGCTCTTAGTTCTCCTCCTTTACTTCTCTCTAGCATTTTCTTTAGGTAAAGCAAGGTCCTAGATATCTTATACCTTCAACTTTTTAAACTAATCAGCCACTCTGCTCCCCTTCTTGCAGGAACAGGGTGCAGCGATAGCCTCTGAAATTGATGCTGTGCTTTTTCATGAAAAAAAAAGATTAATCCCTTTCCTAGAACCAGGCTTCTCACTCCATCAGAAAAAAAGCTTTCTTAAAAAAAGACCTTAACAAGTCAGTGACGCTGGATCACATCTGCTGAAGAGCGGTGCTGGGTATTAGCATGGGGGAAGGTTTTGTTTTAGATTTAGGCTGAATTGCAGTTGGCAGAAATAATAATTTTTTCACCTTTTAAGTGTATCCTGTAGCTTCCGTTACGGCCAACAGGAAGCAGCACTGATGGCATCTGCATGGAGCCCTTAAAAACAGGGGGTGTAATGTGAGAAAGCATCTGAAGCAGGTGAAGAGAATACAAGATAAGGCTTATTTCTGGATGTAGATTGAAAGAAACTGTATTAACTATAGCTGCTTCCTTAGTGCAGACTTCTCTTAAGACAAGAAAGCAAGCAGTTTACCACCATGCTGGTGAGAAGAATGTGGGTTTGACTGGTAACGTGGAAAATGTGGTGATATTAGAAACAGCCTGGGCTCTGCATGGAGATGATGCAGAATTCGTCATCCTGTAAATCATTTCTCATTGATTAGCTAAACTGTTTGCATTGGCAGATGGGATCTTTTCTTGGACAGGAAGTGTGGGACCAGTATCACTCACTGCGTGACTGGCCTTCTGAACCAGACAGTTCAAACAACGCCTAGTGCTGTCTGAACAGAAAGTAATTATGTGCAGAAAGTCCTTTTCTGACCTGGACTACAACAGCCCAAACCAAAAAAGGCAGCGTAACTCCATATTGTAGGAAAGGACTGGGAGAGGGAGTTGGGTCAGGGAACCCAGCAGTTGTCTGTTGGATGAATTCTTGAAGATAGTAATTATCCTTAATAGCATAAACATTCTGCGAGAGCCAGCACCAGCTGTTTTATAGCAAAGGTACAGGAGAAAGGCCCTACTTGGGGAGGGGGAGTGGAGGAATTAGCGTGGATGAACTGCTTTTAGTGAGGCATGTTGGTTCTGCCGGTCTGTGGATAAGTGCCGGTGTGAGCAGTTAGCCCTTCACACAAGGTGTCTCCAGTGGTGTATCTCTTACTGTCTGAAATGGGGGGAAAAATCTGAAGCTCCAACCAGACATCTGAGGAGACGAGACCTTCTCTTCACTGTGCAAATGATTAGAGGGAAAACCTGACCTCCCTTTCCACAATGTCTGGGGGAGTTATGTCAGGACCACTTGGCAGGCAGTCAAAGTTCTTCCCAGCACTGGCATGTTTTGTAAGCCTGCTCTGAAGCTGTAATGACCTGGTAAAGTAGTTACCTCTGTCACAATTGAAAATCTGTAGTAAAATGAAAAGAGTTTTTAAAAGCAACTCCGATTTCCAGGTCTCAGTAAATATGGGTAGTGAAGTCCTAACAGGAGAGTGAACATTGGGGAATTTGCTCAGATCATCTCTTTGGTCGTCTCTAACATCTGAGGGGGTTTTAGACAATGAAAATTGTGGGGTGTTTAGTTTTAGTTAATTTACTAGGCAGTGCAGTAACTATTGTGTTCAATAATCTCTGCCTCAACAGGAGCTACCGTTAGTGTCCTTTCTGCAATGAAAGAGGTTTAAAGAGCAGAAGGAAACTTACCAAAAAAAAAAAGGAAGGAACATACTTCAATACACCAAGAGGGTATAGGATTCTTTGGCGTTGTTCTGGACTCAACCCACTTAGTAATGCATTCAACAGGAGCATAAATAAAGTTCACGTGCTTTTAGGATGATTAAAAATAGTATGTATTTTAATTAATAAAACTTGTTATACTTGTAGATTCCTTCTATTGGAAGGGGAGAATTGAAACCCATAACAGGCTGTGTTTACTGCAAAAGAAGTGCAAAACTCTTGGGTGTTTTTTTAATGAGCATGTGCATGAGGGATATTTTTTTTTTCTTCACTTTTTACACTTTTGTACTTCTGTGCCTTATCTAAAATTCTTGTCTTTAGTGGATATAACTGAAGGTAGAATTTACCCCCTTAGCACAGAGTTTTCACTGTTACATTTATTAAGTCATGAGAGGAGTTTTGCAGACTTGCCTGACTTCTTGTGCACCTTCCAAGGAAAGCAAAACTTATTTTTAAATACCCCAGCCCAGTGTTTTAGTGGGGCTGGATAATTTTTATTTTTTTTGTTTTTCAACTGCTGCAGTTATTTCTGTATATAGTATAAGGATGTAAAAAGTCACTCATTCCTAATGTGTTTCAATATGCTCTATAATGAATGTTGTGGATGTGAAAGATAAGCAGCCTGGAGCTTTCTTTTGCAAGGTATAGGGTAACACAAAGCACCAAAGTTTTGCTGCCCTCAGGATACACACTGAAGTAGTTAAAGCAGTGAGATAAATGAAATACAATAAGATATTCATCTGCAAAATTTAAAGCTCAAGGACACAATAAGTATTCATTTAAGTGTTTCTCATTTGCTGACAATGAGCCAAATAAATCTTAATTCCACACTGTAAATGGTGACAGAAATTCAGTAACTTTCCCTGGGATAAGAGTTTGGTTTGTTTCCCAAATCTTTCTGGTAATGTACTTGTGTATGGTGGGACTCTAATCTGAATTAGCTGGTTACAGTTACTTAAGAAAGCAAGAATTGCTTTTTTCAGCATTGCTATTTAAGAGCATTTTTGGTTGGTGTGTAGAAATAACGTGTAGTCTGATATTCCTGAGAATTACTGTAAAGAACTAAGTCATTTTCCATTACTTTGCATTATCCAAGTCCTCACTCGCTGCATTATTTTTTTTCTTCCAGGTGCTGGATTCGGATTAGGAATTGTTTTCTCAGTCATCTTCTTCAAAAGTAAGAATACTTTTATATATAATCTTGACTGCCTCTTTTCCTAATTTCAATCTGTTGTAGGTGCAGTTTTAAACCAGGAAATCTTTGAGGTGTGTAGAACTTAATTAGCACTTTAGACCAATTCTTTCATTATTGGTCAGGTCTCTTCAGTTGAAATGAGTTACCTAAACTTGTACCTGTTGTGTAACACAGTTGTTATGTGCCTCCAAACTCCTATGATGCTCAGCTCAAACTTTGGAGTTGCGGGAAACCTTGAGCCAAATGACTGGAGCCATGTGTTCAGACATCAGTTTATGCCAGTTTATATCAGTTTTTAAACTGATCTAAATGCTGTTTTAGCTATTTGTTGATTAAACCATAATTTTCAGTAATATCTTGAATTCAGAGATTGCTCTCCATTAAATTTTAAATATGATCTCTGACTGTTACTCTTGCCCTTCCGAAGTGGTCTGGGCTTTAGCTGAGTTTAGGACTCGTAGAACTTAAAATTGCATCTCCCAGTAATTTATTCTGTCTTGGTGCTTATTTAACAATGTTATCACAGTCGTGTGAAATGAACAGCTTTTCTTGACTTCAGCTTTTCCTCTCGGCTTTCCTTCCCCCCACAGGAAAGACATGGCCTATCGCCTTTGGGTCGGGGATGGGGTTAGGAATGGCTTATTCCAATTGTCAACATGACTTCCAGTCTCCATATCTTCTCCATGGTAAATTTGTAAAAGTAAGTATCAGTACTAGTCGCTACTCATAGGTAACGGTTGGTAAATTAGCATTAAATGGTACCTCAAGACAGCTTTAAACTGGATATTCCTCTGCCTTTCCCAAAAGACTGCTTGTAAGAAGAAACTTTTGTTGCTGAAGCGGAGGCTCTTCAGAAATTTTTAATGTCTGGTATGTTTAGCAGTATATTTACTAGACTGAAAACACAGAATTAGTTTAACAGATCCTGCAGGTAGGTTTTTCCCACAACCTGAAACACATACAATAAAAATACATGGTAGGAAAGCTGAAAAACTATACTAAAGGCTTATAAGATTCTGTCTTCAGACGTTGAAAGAGATGATCTGGGAAGAAGCACGTCAGGCATGTAAGATAGATCTGTCTGTGGAAGCAGATCTTTGATCTTCTGTGGGTTTGAGTTTTTTTGCAACATGAAAAAGCTAATCACTTCTAAGTTTTGTAGCTTATTTGGCTGGATAGTAATGTAATAATTAGTCTGAAGGAATTGTACACTTTTAAGTAGTTTTGAGGCAGATAATTTAAGTGAGTTTAATGTTATCACTGACCACATGGAGATAATATTTTATAAAATATATTAATTAGCAGGAACCATGTGTGTGCTCACAAACTGCCTACAGTGCACTAAGTCCACAAATTGCCTCCGTTAATATTTTGTTTATTCACCTGTAAAAGTTGGGGCTGTTCTTACGGTGATTTGTCATTGTGGCAGCTGGAACAAAAAGAATCTGTGCATATTTCTAGTCCATAAGGCATTTCACCGCTATCAGTGGAGAGGTGTCCACCAGGACATGTATAGAGATGTTTTAGCACTACAGCAAGCATGGAGGGAAATTGTTCTGCCTGGAATGCAGAAATTGTCCCTGAATTGCTCATCTGCCTGATGATGGAGGCTCAAAGGTGTTTTTATGCTTTTTCCTGATGCACCTAGAGCTGAAAGCTGAGTCCAGTGTTCCTTAGATTTACTGGTGGATGAGCTTTTACCATCCTTCTGCAGCCCTCTCTGCTTACAAATACTGTCTTCAGCTGCCTGTAAAGAAAAGGAAAGAATAACAATATTCTTAAACAACTTCTTCAGAAGGAAATATTTTGGATATCAATCTAGAGAAGCTGTGACTTAGATGCAGCTGTTAAAATATTGCCAGCTATGGCCCACATCCAGAATTCTGTGTCTGACTTCTGGCCAGATGTGTTAACATCAAAACGCGGGAGCTTTCCATACCATCCAGAGGGTATTCCTACAATTTCTGTCTCCAAAAAGAAGCTGGAATGACACGGCTGTGGCTTCATGTGAATGGTAAATGGTTCACATGTTCTGTGAGCGTGTTACTCGTTCAAGGATGCTTGTTACTGGGGATGTCGGGCAACAAAATTGACTTTCAGGTCAGCCTGGTAAAGGATTTTGTTTGGATTAAGGACTGATCTATGCTCTGGAGCAAGGGTGGTCCTTTGGAGCATGAGGTAATTGAACGGACACTTCAAGAAGAAGCACAGCTGGCTGCATGGCACAAGACTAGACAAATACTTTCCAGTGGAGTGTCTCCACTGGCTTTCTCTGGCACAAAGAGGCTGAACATGGTGAGAGAGGAAAGATGAGGATGAAGCCATCTAATGGTTAATGTCATTAATTCTCTCCAAAATGTCGTGTTATGGATAATGGCTCCAGGGTTATTACAACAAAATTATTCCATTTCTGTTGGTTGGGAGCATGGAAAATATTGTTGCATTATCACTCATGTTTTTTTCCTAGAAAATAATAAACCCTGTAGGACTTCTTTACAAAGCAGTTTCTATTCAAATGCTAACTTGTCAAAATGTGAGAGTCTGGAAGAAAATCAGCTTTATTAAGAGAGAGAGAGAGGAGTCTAACATGGATTAACTTGAACAAAATTAATTCTACTTTTCCAAACTTGTCAAATTCATAGAATCACAGGATAGCTCAAGTTGCAGAGGACTTCATGGAGGTCACCTAGTCTGACCTCAAACTGGGGTCAGCTGTGAGGTCAGACCAGGTTACTCAGGGCTTTATCCAGTCTGGAGTCTTGATTCTTCAGGATCAAGTTCTTAATTCTGAATCCTAAGTGAGAATGAGAGGACAGAGGACCTTCATGATACCAAATAATCAGGAGATTGCAGAGCACCTTTGTGGCTGCTGTAGCTGTAACTTGGGTCATCATGCTGCCCAGCCTTTGGGTTAGTAAGTTGATCATGAAACATCAACAGCAAGAGCCATTCAAACCAGTCAAGAGACTACTTAAAATGAAGAAAAATTTTAATTTGTGGTCATAAGATTCTGAGAGGGTTTTTTTAAGTAATTTGATCAAGTGGATGTCACTGTGACTTCAGATGAATTTAAAATCGACATCTAGCCATTATTTCAAGGCTTAACCTGCTATGGCTGAGAATTACATGGCCTGAAGTTTCCTTGCAAAATTGAAAGAATCCTATTTTTCAGGCTATTCAACTTGTATTATTTATCACCCCCAAACCCACAACCTTGTGCTTTGATTGCAACGTGGATTATATTGATGTGCAATAATACAAGAAGCTTGACAGCCAGAGCCTTTCCTCCTGCCCTCTGTGGCTCTGATGTCGACCTGATTTCTGTTCAGTCTGTGAACAGTTAAATTGAACAATGTGGGGTTTTTTTTGAAGTACCCATTTTATCAGAATGGAGGAGTTTATGCATGAAAACATGGCATGCTTCTGGCATGAAAATAGCGGCTTAACTTCTCTGTACTCAACTTCTCGGAATAGCGAAGGTTGAAAACGTTAGCCTACCTTCTGGAAATGTTACAGAGCTAAGTGTCTTGCTTTACATCATGCAGCACCTCCCATGTAAGGAACCCAAATGGCTTTTTAATAATATAAGCCTTCTTGCTTTACAGGAACAGTGACTAATGACTAAGACTATCCCAGTGGGAAGGAAGGAGAAATCAATGATTATTCCTCAGGAATACTGAAGTGCCCCTGGAATAAGCCAACATTCTTCAGTAACGATCACCAGTAACTCTTTATACTCCAACAAACTGTTTCTGTACATGAAACAAAATTCTGTTGCTTGTTTTGTATCGTGTCTGGAAAGTGCAAGGAAGAGCTCTTCTGGGAAATAAATAAAAGAAAAATGGCCTTCTCTGGTGTGTTGACTTTGTATGTGAGAGAGAGAGAGAATGGAAGGAGAGGACTTCAGTTTAAGTACCTTGCAGCTCTGACCACCTGGGTTTCAACCACTGTGAGAGCTCTTCAGAAAAGACAGCTGTCGTATGTTCCTCTCCACTCTTGAAAGGCACCTCCCCATCTCATGTGCAGTTCGAAGAAGCGTTCCCACCTTATAAATCACCAGCTAGAGCCTTGCTGCTTGTGGCAGTGTTTGGAGAGGAATATAAATACTCTGATATCCTGTTTGTACAGTTGCCCTTTAAAATTGGAATTTTGTCCTCTCCAAAGAGGTAGAATCCCAAAGGGCAAATCCTGACTGTGTGAGTGACACAGGGAGAGCCAGTACTGCCTCTTGTAGCTTTGAGTCATGGAGTGACCCTCTGACCATGGAGGTGTGAAACTTTACTGGGCGAATTAAACTGATGCACAGGCCTCTGAGCTTAGCTTTTCAGCTGATTGTTTTTTCACCCCTCTTCTGTGGGACAGCATATAGGTTTCAGTGTCTGGGAATGGGTCACAAATGTTGAAGGCTTTTTATTGCCTTGGCAAGTGACTGGTCCAAGTACTTCCTTCTATTTTACATTTACCCCAGTCCTTGTAATTCCTTGTTGGCATGTTGTCTACTGCTCTTCTGCTGACTTGAGAGGTCACCTTCACCGCTTCTGTTACTCAGCACAATTTTTTACCTATTGAGATAGCTCTCAAGGACCTCTTTTCTTTGTCCTGTGCTATCAAAAGCCTGGTGAGTGCTCGCAGAGGGAAGAGTGACAAAAAAGTTCCTGTCCAGAAAGGAAAACACAATGGAAAACAAGTTGCACAATATTTGTTTTTTAAACCCTGCCAAAAAAGGAAGGGGATGGGTTGAGGGGACAGCCTTCTGAGCTCAGAGAGCTTGAGAAACTCCTTATGTTACTGAGCAGTGGGCCTGAGGTGGGATCTGGGTCCTACAGCAGTCCCGTACCCCCACGCCCCCTTGGGCACTTGTGTGTGGATTTGCAAGCTGAAGAAACATGTTGAGCTGTGGCCAGAGCCAACAGAAGCTGAAGAGCTTGCCTAGAGCAATGGACTTGTGAAATAAAATAGCTTTAATGCCAGAGCAGTGTTAAAGGCCGTCAAAGCATGATACCATCCAGGACCATTGCTTGAGCATGTCCTTGTTTTTCCACCTCCTCCCTTGCCGGACTACATTCATCAGTCAGGTCAAAACAGCTTATTGGAAACAGGATCTCTTTCTTTCTTCCCAATTTTGAATCATTTTATCTGGCCCCAATTTTTAATTTGAACTATGTACTTTGGAACCATTGCTCCTCCGTGGTTTGGAAAGTGTTTTTATTGAGTTCTCCGTGTGTGTGTGTGCGCTGCGATGGCAGCAGTTGGGTTCAGCTGGAGAGAATAACATCAGCTGGGGTAAGAAACAGCAGAACCAAAAGTGGTAGAAACGCTCTGAACGTGACGACTATCAACATGCAGAAAAGGCTTTAGCTGGTGCTGTGTCATTTGGGCCATGATGGTGCTTCCATTTCTATTTATTGTCCCTGTAAATGAGTTGTCCTGCCGTGGGTGCTCTGCCTTAGTTCAAATAGGACTTCCTAGAGTTAATTCTTACTCGATATGATCTACTGTGACCTGTGACTGAGTGGTTCTTCTGGCTCTGAAACTCAGAGGGTACCATTGCAAGCATCAATTCACAACGTGTCCTTTACTGCTAAGGTGAGAATAATCAGAACAAACATTCTTGCTCACTAATATGAAATCCACTAGGGCAAGTGTGGAAAAATTGCACAATTTAAACATTGGAATTTAAAATTTATCATTGCTCTATAAATGGGGTAGGAACTAAATTGTCTTGTTTTTCACAGCTGCCTCATTGTTATGTATATGCATATACAGCTAAGTGCATAATTGGTCTGTATTTGTTTTGCGTGAATTGAAATTGTATTATTCAAAACCTATTTTTGAACCTGTCCATGTAAGCTGTGCAAAACGTCTCCTAGTCAGCACAGCTCTCCTGTTTCTCTCTCTGGCCCATACTGTTCCCAGCTGAGGTTGGAATAGGAATGGTTTCCTGCTGCTTGATTTCTAATTACATAAATGGAAGGGGAAAAAGTGGAAATTCTAAGTACCAAAAGGCACGTTAAATTTAGTATAATGCACTCATCTGGAAACTATCACATTTTTCCTTCTTTCTTAAGCCTGCTGAAATCATTGCTTCATCTAACTGTAGCGCGATTTGGATTGGGACCAAAAAGTGCAACCAAGATAGGCCTCAAAAAGTCAGGTGTCCCTACCCAAAACTTAACGAGATCTTTTAATGGAGAAGTTGCTCTGTCATCCTGATGCCATTGTAATGAGTGTACAGTGAGTAAAGAAACCGTAGCACTATCTAGGAGAAGGAAAACCAAACCAAAACAAAACCAAAAACCGAAGCTGTTTGCTGAATAAAACTGGTTTTAAACATTTCACTACTCCCCAAGTGCTTGACTGGCCACAAATCTGACTCTTAACAGCTTGATTAGATGTCTGCTGAGGCTTTGAGATGAATAAACAAGTCACGGAAAAGGAGAGACTGCAGGGAAAAAAAGTATCAAGCTGCTTTTCTATTATTTATCTGAGTTCTTCGTGTTTGATCAAGATACCGTCATTTCTTTGTATTTCAGTCATGCCTAGGGGACTTAGCCAAGATCGGAACCTTGCTGCGCGTGGTGCTGTACACACAAATAAAAACCAGGCTCTGTCCTGGAGAATTTACAAACTAAACAGTTGGGATTAAGTGAGGTAGAAAGGTTTATAGTTCCCATTTTAAAGGTGGGCAAAGCTGCAGTCGGGGTCGGTGATAAGTCTTGGAGGGAATGTGGCATGCAGCTAGGACTCTTAATTTGAGCCTTGAGCTGTGTACTCCATCAGCTGTCCCTTCCTGACTTTTTTGTCACTTGGCAGGTCATGGAGTCTCAGGGGAAGCTGCCCACTTCATAGTCTGGGAGACTCCAGAAGTGTACATTCTGCAACCATTTGCTATCCTCAAAGTGCCCCACATTAATGGCAAATCTCCGCTAAGATAGGAATTCTGTTTTATTGTCCAGCAGGTGATTGCTTATAGAATCACTAATAGGGGTAAAACACTGAGATCCTCAGTGTTGACTTTGGTGGAATCTGATAAGGAGAGAAAACATTGAATTGTATTCTCTTACATGGAATTGCATTGCCTTGCATCTCATGGAATAGGACACCACCATGTTATTATGCTTATGTTATACCTAACACTGCCTGAGTGGATTTACCTTAAATATGAATTTATGTAACACTGAGATAGAGGGAAGATACCAAGGAGACAACAGCATTTCAGTAGTGATGACTTAACCCTTACAGGGGCTTCCCACAGGTGATTCTCCGAAGGAGAAGGAATTGGTTTTCCAGATATTTTTATTGTGTGCCCTCCGAGTTTTTGGAGCAGTGTGAAAAATCATGAAGATGCTTGTTTGCAAAGGCAGGTAGTGGATGCGTGACTAGGAGGCTGTGGTTGTGGTAGTGATCAACTACGAGTTACAGCTCTCGTGCCTTAGCTAGGAGAGAGGCTGGGGGGACACGTGTCAGTGACCTGCTAGAAAAACCACTTTTTTCAGCTGTGTTCTGAACCAGGGAGGTGTTGCCAACACTTCCTTTTGCTCTGAGCTGGCTGGATTTTCTTGCATTTCCCACCTACCACAAGTATCCTAACAGTAAAAAAATAAACTTTATCTTCCTCTCCTACCCCAGCTCTGCCTTTCTAAATGGGACTGGTGTGAATTTTGGCATGCCAGCTACAGTAGGCAGCTGTATGCAATGCGTACTGTCTCCTGACTGCTTGGAGAGTCCAGCCTATGGCCCACCCACAGTGAAATGCTTAGCTGAGATTGAAACTAAATGGGAACACAGTTTATGGAAATTCAGCTGTGGATCACTCTTTCTCCTGTGACTTCTGGCTGTCAGCACTTAGCAGTACAGCACTGCCAGCTATTTAGAGCTGGATGTTCCTCGTGGTGGTGGATACCCACCTCCTGTAGCTTATAAAGATGCCGAGAAAGTTGTTGGTGAATAATAAATCACTCTTCACGTGTAGTCTTTATTGGTACTGCTTGTGAAGACTCCAGCTCTGGGTTTGGAGTGTATGCCCCTTCCTAGAAAAGGTCATGCCCTTACCAGTTCAAATTCAGTTCATAAATCTCCTGTTGTATGAAGGAGTGTGTTTCTTTTTAGAGGTTTTTGAGGATATACTTCCTCCCCCTTGGTGCTGCGCTTGAAGTTGTTAGTAGTGACTAACAGCTTAACCCAAACCAAACTAATCCCGTGAACGAGACATTCTCTGGGGATTTAGGAATCCGGTTGTGACAGCACCTCAGCTTTCTCCCCTTTAAAATGGAAATGCTGATTCTTGGTAAATAAAGTATCAAAAAAAAAAAAGGTGATAAAGCCACTTGGTCATGGCTTTAAGACCTATTTCGCTCCTGGGTAAAATTCATCTCTGTACAGTCAATACAGCGTATATTGTGGGACCCCACAGTTCACATCCCGTCTGCACTCGATTGAATCACACTTGGCTTCTGCTTTTTGAAGATGCTGGAAGAAGAAGGTAACGGTTTGCTGTGGAAGGGAAGTGTTTCTGCACTTTCTTGTCTACCGTTTCATTTCTTCCAGTCACCTGCTGGTTATGGTCTGTTACACAGCAATAAGGGAGAAGAGCTGTAGTTATCCATCCTTACTCCAATTGTCAGTGAAGTAAGGGGAAAGGAGGTTTATGCTGAAGGTAACTGCTGTGGGTTGTGTAATCTCTATCTTTAGCCTCCCTGTTTCTAGGTTCAAAGGTTGATTGAAGCCCCAGGAGAAGAAAATAATTTCATATCTTAATGGTTCCAGGTCTGTTTTGCAAAGCAGTGTCACTCTGGGGTCTGTGGATGCCTTGTGTCCCTCAGGAGTCTGTATAATGCTTTGTATTATCTGTCTTTTCATTAATTAGCTGGAAGGAAATACAAAAATGGTGGCAGACAATGCTACGTAAACGAAAAGTGGAGCAATGTAGATTTGACATAGCCAAATGTGAAATTTGACATCAAGGCACAACAAACACTGATGGCAAGGACTGAGGGGTATGAAACCCCAGGAACTAAAGGGTTTGGTGCTAAGAGGGAGAGACACGATGAGTAGAGGAATGGGTGGATTTTTCAACTCCTGATGTCTTAAATGCAAGTTACTCTTCTCCACCTGGGAGTGCCTGGGTGAAATCAAATGGCCTGTAACACGTATGGATTTGTATCAGATGATCTAATTGTTCATGTTGGCCATAAATTCTCTTAAACTTCCAAGGCCACAAAGGTTGAGTGCATTGTTCCTGGTCTCAGTCCCATGGCTTAATCCGGCATGAACTAAATGCAGATATTTTTTAGCTTGAGGATCCTGTTTGTTAGACACTCCCTGAAGATGTCCCTGGTGGCGTTCTCAGATGCAAGACAACCTATTTCTGGGCTGACCATTACTGTTTTGTTCTTCCAGCTCCTCCTCCCTTTTGGACTGGTTTCCATGGGTTTGTTTGAGGGAACAGCTGATGGTGTTCTTCCCTGCCCCCCCCCCGCCTCCTTTTTCCAGGCACAGGGCCCGGTTTTTGTTTTAATTCTCTCTGAAGATTCCATGGTTTCATAGATAATCTGTCGAGAGTTGGGGTATTTAGTATGTCATGTCAATAAATGCATGTTTGAATGAGGGATGGAAGCCTAGGGCTGGAACTGCAGGAGTTTGTGGGTTGGGACTGGAGGTGCACTGTGTGGGAGTATGGACTGTACGGGAGATCCCACAGAGTCCTGCTGTCTGCACCACGGCAGACAGAACAGTGAATTCACTGGGTTCTTTTCAGGCCTGAGAAATGACTCCCTTAAATCTTTGGAAGCATCTGAGTGGGTGACATGCTTGTGGGAGGCTCTGGTTTGCTATCTGCAAAGTTGTCGATTTTGTACCCATATTAGGTATAAATAGAGGTAGGCTGGCAGTGAGAGGGAAGGTCATTGTGACTCCTCTGTGCACAGGATAAGCCTCTTAATTAACTGAGGCTTCAGTATTAACTCTTATCATACATTAGAGCAGCCACTGAGGCAGTCCCTGTTACCAAAATTAAAACCAGAATGATGAAAAATCGGTGCAGTGCTAGCACAGATTGCATGGTGTGTTCAAGAGAAGACTCCTTCAATCCAGCATTTTCTGCTGCACAAACTCAAAAATCACCATCCTGCTTCAGGACAGGAGGAGGGGGAAGCAATGAAAGCAGATTTCACAGGGTCCCACATTTCTGATTTTATGAACCACATCCTCTAAAATATGAAAATCATATTTTCACCTTAAGGATTGTATTTGCATTTGTCTTCTGTAAGGCAGGGGAGTAGGAACAGAGGAGTTTAATCTCTTAGTGAATACATATATACATTCTTTTTTCTCTCTTATGCTCACTTAAAAGAATTCTGACACTTTCTTGCATTAGCAGGACTTCAGAAACAGGCACTTTGAGACTCCTAATTCTGGGTGCTTTCCTTAAAAGCTGCAGAGTTTGTGTGTGAGCTTCTTCCAATGCAACAGCAACGCAATATTGCTCTGGGCTGAGTCACCCTGTCGCAGGCGGGTGCTGGTTTCCTTTCGGTAATGTGCAAAATGTTCCCTGCACACATGTGTACCTTCTAAGTTTGTGCTGCTGGTTGACTGTTTGTAGGTACTTCGGTGCCAGAACTGTCTCTAAACACTTACAAGCACCTATTGTGACGAGGCCCTGAGCTTGGCTGGGGCTGTCAGGCAGCACTGCGAGGAAAATAATATAGTAAGAGGTTCTGAATGATTGCAACAGGGGGAAGTTGTGCAGCAGAAAATAAGATGGTTATCACAGGGGATTTAGCTGGTTGTAATAAAGTCTGAGGAAACTGATGTTTTTTAAAGTAGAAAGAAAAAAAAAAAAGTGTTTGAACTCCTAGGGAAGAAGGCACCTGCAAATGAAGCTCAACAGCTTATTAGCCCTCCCTGATAGAAACTGCCCCTGCAGACATGAACTGAACAGGAGAAGGATTTTGCATGACCTGAGTTGCTGGGGAGGTGAGGGAGGGAGAGAGGGAGGGACAAAGGGGCCTGGAGTGCCTGGGAGCAGGAGCAGTTGGGCAAGGTGGAAAAGAAAGTGATTAAACACACTTGGACTTGCTCAGGGATGGGAGGGGTAAATTTTTTTTACTGCTGCCCCAGGGCCCCAAAATACATTGGCACAGCACTACAGAGAAACCACTAATCCCAGTTAGTGAGGGGAGGGAACGGGACTTTCTCATTCTCTCCTACTTGTTTGAACCCCTGTGGAAGGAACGGCTGATGGGATTAGAGGAAACAGCTGGCTTGAGTCTTACCCTGCAGGAGCTCGCATTCTCGGGACTTGGGAAGAGAGGAGTGCCCCACTGCCGAGTCGCATTCCAGGTCATTTGCTGAGCCCAGATGTTTTCTAATGAGCTCTATGATAAATCCTTTTTTCCTTTACTACTGAGCACAGTTCCTGCCAGCCAGGTCTGTCCCTAAAGCTCACTTTCTACACACAGGCCAGGCAAGTAGGATTTTGTAGTTTCAGGTCCATTAGCCAAATTACTACTAGGACTCGTGCCCTTCTGCTTTGCCTGCTCAGTGGGATTGAGCACAGAGCTCAAATCTGTTATCCTAAGGCTGTGGCCTGAGGGAGGTTCCTGGTCCAAATACTTCTGGCTTGTCCTTACCTTTGTGTGTATTAAACTGCTGGTGGGTTGACCTGGTCGTTGGAACGAGCAGTGAAATGCTGTTCTACCCCTGTGCTTTGGGTGAATCTTAAAAAAGGTATTTGTAAGGAGTAAGAGCATCCTGGAACTGCACAGATGTGAGTAGCATACTGGTAGCAATGGGAGGATGTGGTCCTCACATCTAACCTGCCACCACTGTCCCCTCCCTGCATCTACCCGAGATGGTGACGGGAAATCATCCTCCAGCTTTTTTCCTAGGAAAATGTTTGCCTCCATCTCCTGGCATGAGCACTGCTGCCTTCACCTAGGACACGTGTGCCCTTACACACAGCAGTCTGAGGTCCCAAGCTGGTATCTTAGAGATGTCGCAGGGTTTATTTAGGATCCAAGAAGTGGGAGTTCAACTCCAGCAGGTGATGGTCTGCTGAGAGACGGGAGTTGATAAAGAGCCATCTTTATTCCAGGGAGCCATAATACAATTTTGTACCTTGAGCAAATAAGATGTGGAAAGGTGCGATGAATGGACTGGTGTCGAGATGGAGCGAGGTAGTCCATGGCAGAGCCAGACCTCACGCTTCCAAGTCCCTCGTGGACCATACCAGGGCCAGGGGCTTTAATTTTAATGATTCTTTGGACCCTCTGCAGTATGTCTTGGGGATGGAGAACAAAACACAAGTCGCTGAGGGAGAGATGGAGCCTGGGCTCAGCCACGGGGGTGTGTGAAGGGCAATTCCCCCGTCATTGCTCCCTGTAGCCCTTCATGGATACACACGTTCTCCCTCACTTTCTCTTTTCCCAGCTGCCTTTCCCCTCGTGTTTTCTAGCATCCAGCTATGGGCAGGGAGCCTTGGAATCTGCATTAAGACACAAATAAAAGGAATAGTTTTATTTTTAACTACAAATACACCCTTTTAATTCTCACGCCCACAGTTCCTAGTCCTGTCCTGACAAGCAGGGAGCCCCTGGCACTATGGGTGTTTGTCAGCAGGCCCAAAACAGCAACAACGGGCGAGGGAGGGAAGCTCCTGGAGACTGGAGAGTGGGTTTCTGCTGTGTCTCGGTGCACAAAAACCTTGGTGATCCAGCAACAGGGGAAAGGGCTGAGGGGGAAGACACAGGTGGGGTGTGTGGACATTTTGGGCAAGACTATGTGCACCTGTGTTTTCATATAGTGTCTGTCTGGGTGGAAAACAACAGGCTGATGAAATGGGCTGTCATCAGGGATAGAGCAGAGAGCTGTGTTGTACTACATGTTGTACCCACTCGGCGTGAGAAGAGCAGCGTGATTTGGCAGGGCTGTTTTGGGAGCAGGCAACAAGTTTCTCACAGCCCAGGCAGAGTGGGACAAGGGAAACGAGGGGGTGATGTGGAGAAGAGACTAAAAATGCTACTGAAGGCAGCAACTCTGGCTTGGGGTGAGGGACCTGATCCTGAGAATGGCTTCTTTCCTCCTGGTGTTGCTTCCTTGCTCTCCCCTTCCTGTCAGTTCCTAGCTGCGGAGCATCTGCCTCTAGCCCATGCCAGAGCCAGTGTCCACATGATATCTGCAGGCTTCAGGTTCTCTCTCCTTCTTCTGGCTGCAATACCACTTTGCCAGAGGAAGGGGAAAAGTGTTGGCCCAGGGCTTTGACATCCTCTCGGCAGGTTCTTTCAGCCTCCAACCAGCCTGCTCTGTCACACAGCACCTCTGCCTGCTTCTTCTGACACCAGAAAACCCATACTTTGCCCCTCCTGCCTCCCCACCCACAGATTTACAGGTTGCTGGCTTCCATTTCTCTGCTGTTTGGCCCTTTACAGAACTGGGACTTGAATGGATACTAGGAAGCAGTGAATGAACTGCAGGCTGGCTCACATCCTTGCGTGCAGTCTGGTGCTCCACTCATAGGAATCAAACTCCAGCGCCGAATATCCCGCAAAAACCATCAAAACACTGAGTTGTGGACTGGATACACTTGGGTGAATTCCACCTTAATGCCCATGGTCCATTGTTTTGTAGCTGGTCATTATTTTTCCTCATTTATCCACAGACTTGAGAACTTGCTTCCAAATTTCTGATGTCTTACTCATTATTCAGAATAAAATAGCCACCTGGGCAGGAGCTCACTGCTGGTCACAGAATCACGGAGTCGTCAGAGTTGGAAGGGACCTCAAGATCATCCCATCCA
>VXBJ01006138.1:94795-131273 GCA_013400055.1 Nycticryphes semicollaris
GATTCCATTGGCCTCTTGGCCACAAGGGCACGTTGCTGGCTCAGGGATAGTTTACTGTCTTCCAGGACCCCCAGATCCTTCTCCTCAGAAGTGCTTTCCAGCAGGTCTGCCCCTAACCCCTATTGGTGCCTGGAATTCTTCCTCCCCAGGTACAAGACCCTACACTTGCTCTTGTTGAACCTCATGAGGTTCTTCTTTGCCCAGCTCTCCAGCCTGTCCAGGTCACACTGGATGGCGGCACAGCCTTCTGGAGTGTCAGCCAGTCCTCCCAGTTTGGTGTCATCAGTGAAATTGCTGAGGATACACTTGATCCCCTTGTCCAGGTCATTGATGTATACATTGAACAAATAGGATCATGCAGGCCATGCAGGTAAAGAGTAGTCAAAAGCCCCAGTTCAGCAGTGAGTGAAAATAGGAGATCAGAGTTTGGGCTCCCAATGGGGTATGTGGTCATGGCAAAAGGCTGCTCCTTTGCCTGCTGTTGCCCCTTTGGATCTGAACAGCTCAGTGCAGGTCAGGACCACGTAGGTTGCATCTTGCAGGATAACAAAGTGATGATGGAAGCAGGGTTTTGCCATCCTATTTACAAAATCCTATTGTCCTGGAGCTGGAAGGAACCAAGCAGCGGGAAACCTTTCATTTGCTGGCAGCTTCCAGCCTCCTCCAGCTAACACCCAGCCCCAAAGTTGGCATTCCCAGCTTCTCCCAGCACCGCTGCCAGGGCACTGCCAACACTGCCCTTGGCACAGCCAGTGCTTTCTTACTTTCCTCTTCCTCCTTCTCTCATCTCTGTGCAAATCTGCACACAAACAGGAGCCAGCACAGCCCATGGCAGCCTTGCAGGTATCTTTTGATTTGGGTAGTGCCATGCCAGTGTTTAATGTGGAGGCCTCTATTAGATTAATTGCACTTTTACAGAAACAGACTCCTTCCTCTCTCCAATGAATATCCTCACTGAAAGATGATGATGAATGGGGTTTCACTGGGATTGTATTTGGCTGTTGGGATTTTAATAGGAACGGAAAAGAGAAAGAAAATAAAAGGAGGAAAGAAAAAGAAAGGAAAAAGAAAAAAGAAGAGAAATCCATCCTCTCTGCTGTTGGAAAACTTTCCCAAAGTCTTCACCATGGCTAGGACTCTACTCTGAGCACCCTCTATCAAGGTTTACTCCAAGCACCCTCTATGTTTAAATAGGAACTGCTTGTGTTCAGTGAGCCAAATCCAGACTTTGTTTATGTCCCTGCAGGAGCAAACGCTGGGAAATTACCTCGGCACACAGCTTTGCTGTGAGAGCCAGGTCGTTCTTACGGAGCTGCGTTGCCAGCGGGCTCTCCCCGTTCGTTTTCAGCACTCGCCGGGGTTACATCGCCAAGGCGGGGGAATGTGAGTTCCGTGCCCACCCCGGGAGCAGCCCCGTCGGGGCTCCGGCGCTCGCCGGGCACCGGGAGGCGGGGGGCGGCCGACGGGGGCTGCTCTTCCCGGGGCTACTCGGAGCTCTCCTTCCCGCTCCATACACCGGCGGGGCGGGCCGGCTCTCTTCCTCCCTCCCTCCTTCCTCCGTCCCTCCCTCTCTCCTTCCCTCCCTCCTTTCCCCTCCTCTCGCTTCTTCCCCTCAGCCCCCCCACCCCCTCCGCCCCGATTGTGCANCCCCATGGGATGTGCCCGCCGTCGCCTGGGTGGTGAGTACCCTTGGCTTTGTGTGTATCCCCCCCGCTCCCCGCCCTGCGGACCTGCTGCTATTTTCCCCGCCGCTGATCAGCACCAGATTTTCCGCCTCTTTTCCTCTCCCTTCCATTCTCCAACCCCCCCCTTGCCCCGGGTGATTGATGGCCGGGAGGATGAGAATATTGCCATGGGCAGAAATCAGTTGCAGATGAGGCGGGCTGTGGAGGGGGATCTGCTGTGCAATCGTTAAACTATTTCCACTGTCGCTTTAGCTCAAATAAAATAAAAGAATAGGATATGGGGAGCTGCGCTCTATCGGTCACACATCTGTGGTACAGAGTCCTTCCCATCTATTTCGGGTTTCAAACAAAAGTGCCGAGGAAAGAAGGGGAATGTTCAGTATATTTATTGATTAACTGCAGCGCCAGAGGACGTGCAGTAGTTAGGGTATCGTCAAGGAAGGAAATTATCCTGATAGCAAGGTGGTAAATTTTGTTACTTGAAAAGTTTGCACTGGGGATGAGTTTACATCCATGTATCCTTGCAAAGAGTTCTTGTGCTTTCTGGAGTATTACGAAGGCTTATATTCGATATATCTCTACCTGTTTCTTGACTCATAAATTAGTATTTCAATTTGTCTAAGTATTTGGAGCAAGTGTTAGTTGTTATATACAATAATCTCTCCATTTTATGCACAGTGGGGATTTCTCGTTTTCTCTAAGAGATGTTCCGGGGACAGAACATGCTTTAGCCCATTTTCAGGCTGCGTTAAAGTTGATCTGGACAGTCCCTTGTTGCCTACTACCGCTTCTCTCATGAGGGCACGCTTACAAGAAACTTATGCTCTGCTCCACAATCTAACTTTTATGTATAGGGTTAACCCCATTGAATTAAAAATTCAGCCCGTGCGAAGTGTTCGTGGAGTCAGGGCACTGTAGCTTTGCCATGAGGGTTTTGTTTTGTTTTTTTTTTAAATCTGTACCCTCTTGAAGGGAGTGGGAAAGATCCTAGTGATATGGTGAGGCTCAAATTTTCCCTTGTATTTTTAGCCTAAGAACTTAAAGTGCTCTGTACAACGTCCAACCAGCCAAAAATCAGCTGTATACAATGGGCACTTTTGCTTTTCAAAGGCAGTCTCCCATCTCAAAAGAGGCAGCTCGCCTCAAATTTGCAAACCACAGGATGGGAAATGGAATTTGCCTTCAGTATAAAAATCCCAAATGTTTGCAAACAGCCCTGAGAAGAATCTGGGCTCTTGGCTTGACCTCTCTGCGCTGAATTCCAGCTTGGGGAGTTTGCGGTCTTGCAAAAAAGGGTGAACGAGCAAAGTCTTCCCGAGTGCCCAGTCGTCTTTTCGGAGTGAGGAAAAACAGCCAAGCTGGAGGGAATTTTGGGTGCCCATGAAGTGCCTGATTGGGCCCTGAGCCAAACTGCTTTTAAAGTAGCCTTGAAGACCTGCCCATATTGGAGTAACTTTGCTCGAGGCATGTGTTGGTGTTGCCGAGGTGGTGTTAGGCTGGTGCAGTCGTGGGAAACCTGCCCGAGAAATAAACTACCAGGCAGTTACTCCTGCCTGAGCTCTGTGTTGTTCCCATTAAAGTGTTAGCGATACCTCTGCTGGCTCCCATATCTGAGCTGCAGTGATCATGAGGGGCAGGCAGAGCCACGGACTTGCTCCATCCTAGGGCTTTGCTCCTTTTTTTTTTTTTGGAAGTCTGCTGGAAAAACAACACTTCTCCTTGCCCAGCCTTGGAGATGCCCTGTGATAAAGCACAGACCAGAGTGCAGCAGGTCCAGCATGGTACAGGGCAAAGAAACTTCTCAGCAGCTAAAATCAAACTCTTAAAAACCTGAATGGCTGATAAAATTGTGCTTTCGGGGGAGGACTGGAGTGGGAATGCAGGGTGGCCTGTCCCTCCACACCTCCTGTTAGCACTGGCAGGAGCTGTGCTTGCCGTTTCCCAATAACTTTGTTGCTTGCACAGTGCTGTTTAGGGAGGGAGAGACACGGCACAGTGGGGCCCAGAGCTTTCCTGGGTGTAAATTACCTCCGATGGTGGGAATGGAGCAACCCAACACTCCTTTCTACCAATTGTGGAGCTGGGCTAGACCAGTACCCTCATTCCAGCCATAATTTCAGTCCTTTGGAGTTGAGCTGTGGAAGTGGTGTATGGATCAGGTCGTTGCTTAGGTCACTCTTGGATGTGGCTTAAAGCCTCCTCCTTCTTTGATAACAGAGCTCAGGCTTGAGGTCTCTTGTCCAGAGAGGAGAAAAGACCGGCATTTGGCTCATGGTTGGATTTTGCTGTGGTTACTGGGCCCAATCCTGCAGTTTTAGGAGGGACTGTCTAAACGTCATGTGTGAGGTCAGCCCCCAGTGCGTCTGGTAGCAACTGGAAAGAGCAACTGGGCTGCAAGCTGTTGCATTACCCCCAAAAGTCTCTGGCCTCACTGTTCCACATGTTTTTATGTTTTGGTACTGGAGATACTGCAGTCAGTGCTGTGGGCAAACACCACAGACCTTGGGTTTTATGTTGTCAAAACTCAGAAGGTTGGTGCGGTAAAGCAGAGATTAAAAAATAGGACAAAACAGCACTAAAGTTGACTGGATTTCTGCTGTTGTGGCCAGGATATGGCCCAAATGGGTGTAAAGGGAGAAGGGAAATGGCAGGAAGGATCCCGAAAGATCCACAGCTTCAGCTGCAAACCCCTTTCTCTTTCTACTCCTTCCTCCAGCAACTGGGAACCTGATCCTGTGAGTGCAGCCCCGTCGCGCAGGACACGGCTTGATTTTTTTATGCAATTGTGGTAATGAATGACCAAGCGAGCCAAAAGCCAGCCTGGTTGGCACTTGAGAGACCTCCTATCTCCAACGGCAGAATGGCCTTACCCGGCGTGTGTGCTAAATTAAAAAAAAAAATAAAAAAAAATCCCGGTGGCCACTCTGTACCAGAACTGGTTTTATCTGGTTCCAGTTACGCTTGTTTTGAGTAAGACCGAGCGGTGCCAGATTCTGATCTCATTTGCACCAGTGGAGTCATTCGGAGGAGCCAGTCCCAGTTTACCTCACTCTTAAGTGAAAGCAGAACTGGGCCTGCTGGGAGAAGCGCTCCCCAGGGAGATGGCTGGTGCCTGCCTGCAAATCAAACACGGGTAAAAGCGAACGGCTCTTGGGATCCTTCCCAGAGGCGCTGTAGGTTTTACCACTGGCCCCACGAAAGCTGTTTTCACTGAAAAGGGAAGGGGAGAGGCTGAAAAGGTGTGACTGTGTGCTCCAGGACGAGCCAGGTGCTTTGGGGAGATGTCCATAGTGGTCAGGGTGTCCATTAGTGATGCTGAGGAGGAGATAAAAACAGTCCCTTTCCACGCTGGGTAGGAAACTGGTGTTTGTAGGGGTCGAAGAGGGCTTTGGAGAGTGCAGTCCAGCTGGAGGGCAGCACGTGTGGGATTTTTAGAGGGGTTTTGGATCCATGGTCCAGGTTTGGACACCTCTGGTCCTCCTGCATGGCCAAAGGCCCAGCAGATACCCTCAGCCCCAGCCGGGCTGGGTGGCTGCTCTGCGGCAGCGAGCATGTGGGAAACACCAGCTCCGGGGGGAAGAGGGAGGGAGTCGCGCCTCGATCAGGTCCTGACATGTGAGTGAGGCCTTTGGCTGAAACACTGTCAACAGCTGTGTTTGAAAGTGCCTATTTTTCATATTATCTGCAACGCATTCAGATACCACCTACTGCTGGGGACTGTTCTAGCCAAAGCCTGTTGCGGTCTAGTCCTTCCTTGGGCAAGGTGTCAGACAGAGCCCAGTACACTCTCCTTTACCCCAGTTCACCCAGGTACCCCAGTCCTGCTGCTTCCCAAAACTGCTGGCTGCTGGAGACTGGTACCAGGCTTGTTTTCCGGGTCCCCAGCACAGCGGACTCTTGCTCCCATCCCATTCCTCCTCTCCTCTTAGGGGCTGTAAAGCCCCCCCATTTTGAGCAGGTGCTTGGAGGATGGTGTGGGACCAGGATATATTCCTATGCTTCAGGCCGATGCACTTCTCTAGCCAAGATTGTTCTTAATGCTGAAGAAATCGAGCAATTAAAACAAATGATCAGAAACTGTTTCTATTACTCTTGCCTCCTCCATAGGCCATTTTCCATCAGAACTCCTTTAGGACCCCATTCCAAGCCTATCTAAGTACATGGGCAGCTTTCCAATGACTTTTGTAGGTAAAGGAGCTTGGATTTTTTTTTTTTTCCAGATGCATAAAATGAGTTTCTCAAGTGCTCAGGGCATGGATGAGAAGCCAGATTTAAACTCCCAGTGTACCAAAGTCTTTCAAAATTCTGGCCAAACTGGTGAGGGGTGAGACCTTTAAAAATTTTGCACAGCTTTTGTCTATTCTTGCTTTATTTCTGTGAATCGCCCAACCGTGCGTGAGTGGAAATTAATATGTTACGGAAAGGGAAGCTCTAACATGTCCTGCTTTGGAAAGGAGCAGAGACAGCCAGATCCACAGCGAGTAACGACACGGCTAAAAACTTTTTAGGATTGATTCTTGTGCACGTTAAATATCAAATGGTAGTTTCCTTTTTATTTTCTCTGTAATTCCCAGATTCTGCAGCTCAGCAAAGGCAGACTGACGCTCTCAGCTCAGAAGAGACTTCAGTGCCCAGTTAAATGCTCAGCTGTCTTGCTGTCCTTAAGAATTACTTCTGGACATTTTCAGTGCGTAGTTCTCTTCCCTCTCCTCTGGCGAATTAATCCATGCGATTCATTCAGGCCACTGCAGGCCCAACAGCAGATTCCTCTAAAGAATGTTTCACTTCGGATTTTTTTGCAACCAGATTAAACAATGTAAAGCTACCAAAGGTTTAGGTAAATGCAAATTTAAAAANAGTGCACAGCAACCTCTCAGGTTTTCCCAGTTTAGATTTAAACTCTTCCTACTGGTGCTGGCCTGTAATATTTTTAGTCCCATGTAAGCAAGTATTATTTGAGTTGAGATTCTTAAGAGGCAATTCCCTGCAGTGTTCAGAAGTTACTGTTTGGTCAAAATCCTGTGTCTAAGGAGGGCCGTGCCCTGGATCTTTCTGGGACTGGTACATGTTTCTTTCCAGTTGCCACCAAACCAGACACTCAGTGTGGCTTTGATTGCTTTTAGGTGCCTAAAAGTTATCAAATTGGTTATTTTTTAACATTTAGCTCCTCGCCACCTCCACACACAGGAGTGATGCCACTTGAGTCCTTGGAGACCTTTCTCTTCCCACCTTTCCCAGCAGCACGGTGTCCTTGTGTGACTCCCCCAGCACTCAGTGGTGTCCCAGCCTGCCCCCCTCCTGCCCCACAGCTTGGCGTTTCTCCCAAACACCTTCCCATTGAGGAACGTGCTTCATCATGTGGGGTGAGGGCTGTTGGCAGCCATCCCTCCCCTCCTGCCCCAGGCAGCCTCTTGCCTCGAAGGAATTGTGGTGCTCCAGAGACCTCCCTGTGCTTTTCCCACTCTCACTGCACCCATCAGCTCACTCGGAGTATGGCGTTCCCCTGTCTCTGTTCTTACAAGCAGGGAAACTGAGGCACGGAGCAGTGCATGTCTTTTGGGGACTTTCTTTTCTCCTGGAAGCAGAGAAAAGCTCTGTACAGCAGTGTTTTTTTTTCAGGAAAAAAAAAATAAAAAAGAAAGAGCTGAACACAAAGGCAGGATCCAGTACTGCTGTGATTTGTGGCTATCACCAACTTGAGGTTGCACTTGGCAGCTTGGTGTGGTGTAGGATGAGAGCCAGGGTGGGTGGGAGGCTGGCTCTGTCGGGCAGGATGGAGTGTGCCTGGGCAGTCAGGAGAGGATGGTGGAGGTCCCAACTGTGATCCAGACCAGGAGCTGAAACCTTCACCTTGTCCATCTCACTGAGATCTCATGAATCTCACACTAGGACTCGAATCACTGATTTGGGCACTGAGGTAAGGATGTTTCCTGGCTTCCTACCTCATTTTCCTTAGCTACAGTGTGGAGCCAACACTATTTCTGTGCTGTATTTGCAGACTTTCAGCAAATAGGCTTTTGGGGTTTCCTCAGAACCTGGGATGCTCATGTGTGGCCATGAGCACAATATACCTGTGTCTGTATTTTTATGTGTTTGGCAAAATTGCAAGATCATGGATAAGAAAAATACCTATAAACTACCCATGAAATGTTCCCCATGTCCACCTGCAGTTTTGTTTTGTATGATGGTGTAAACTTTCTACTGGAAAAAGGGTAAAACTGATTAGATCTTTTTTTATTTTCCTCCAAAAGTGTTTGGTTTCCAAATGGCCAGGAACAGCTGTGGGCTGGGTGGTGGGAATGTGGCCTCCAAGGTAATTCCTGTGATTGTCCTACAGCCCATGTAACGCTGTAGATTTTCCCAGCCGCTTCCAGGTGTTGGCAGGGACTGTCCTGCTTGTGGGACTCCTCAGAGTCCCCAGGACTGTCCAGATGAGAGGAAAGAGCTCTTCTAGGTGACACACCTGAGGGTACCACCACCAGGCTTGTGGGAGGCTCAGCTGTCGGCAAGGGCTCTTGCCAGGCTCCCCTGGCCTCTAAGGGATGCTGAGCTGGCACAGCTGATACCCATCAGCCTTGTACATTTTCCCCTCAGCTCCTCGGTCATGAGGACAGGCTGGAAAAGGGCTCCAGGGCTGCTCACCACAAGGCTGCAGCTGTGCATGGCGCTGAGAGGTTGTTTGTCTCCGGAGTCTGGGATGTGCCAGGCTCAAGGGCTGAGTCATTTGATTTTTCAAATGCATGCAGAAGGGGTGGTGGAGGAAGCTGCATGTGGTTCCCTGCTGAGGGAGAGTGGGAAGACCCTCACGGGCTGATGGCTCTGCCGGAACTGAGCTGAACTTTCTGCTTGAAAAGCTTTGACTAGCAGGAAAAAAAAAAGTGCTCCTGGTGCAGAGAAGAGAAAGAAGGCCCTGTGTGTGGGGATGTGCTTGCTCCCATCAGCAGCCCAGGGCCAGGGTCAGCGCCAGGGAGCACACACTTGTTTCTTTAGGGGCTGCAGTGTGTAATTTAGCTTGTCACAGAGGAATGTGCTCAATGCCTTTATTTAATCGGGAGTTTGCAAACCTGCTTGGGTGCCTTGTCTTCCTTTTTTCTCTTCCCTTCCCAGATGGGGAGGGGGGAAGGAACATGGTGCTTTTGTCTCCGACCCTGTGGCTGATGTCAGATGAATGGGTTTAGTGGCAGCTTGGTTTGCATGACTGGTTTGAACTATGTCAGCAAACACGCTGTGGTGGTGAACAGGCTGTTTCCAGCCCCAGCTCCCTCCCAAACTCAGCTACATCAGATATTTTCCTAGGCACTGTCATAAACCTCGTTACTCACTAGAAATGTGGCCCTGTGGGTTCCAGGGCATCCTTGGGAGAAGGAAAACACCCTGTGGATGTGGCCTGTTCAAGGATAGCAGTGCTCAGCACTGGGGTGTCTTGAAGAATGGGGTGAAGATGCTCCAGGTCTGTAGATAATACCCAGTTCCTCCTTCTCCATCACTGCCCCTCTGCAAACCAGATCTGTGGCCATGCTGCTGCACGCCCCAGTTATGAAGACATGCCTGCTCTGGAAAAGAGAGGGATTAAGCATATGTTTAAGTGCTTTTCTGAATCCAGGCCAGGTCCTCTGTGTTAGCAGAGCACACCCTCACTCATCTTCCTCTTGGTATCAGAGCAAGACAGGAGCCCAGATGCTTGGAGATGATTCTTCATGCTTCTGGTGATGGGTCTGCTCTGATCGGTGCTGCAGAAACACCTCTCTGTTGAGCAACTCCCTCCAGGAACAAAAAGAAAGGTCCCAGGGAAGCAGAGCTGTCAGCGCAGACAAAAATGTTTGCCTCTTTGCTGCTGGGTAGAGATACATAGAAACCTGGAAAAAAAAACCAGCCACCACCTTTCTTTGGAAAGAAGGAAATTGCTCTCTAATCGGGCATGTGGAAGTGAACTTGTGTGCTGACTCTGGAGGAATTTGGCTGTTCCTCGGGGGGTTGTGATTGCTGTTTGGGTCACATCCTGGCTCTGATCTTGGATTTGCCTTTGGGAGCTGGATTTCTCAGCATGGAGCCGCTGGCATTTGTGGAATGAGGGATGCTTGGTTCAGAAAACCAAGCAAACTGAGTGTGTGTGTGCAGCTTAGCTGTGTTCTTCTTAGCAGGAATAGCAGAATTCCCCCACTGAAATGAAAGAAAAGATATTCAGGGAGCAGAAGTAAGCTCTGAGAGTTGTCTTCAGGATAAATGTATTTATCCACACTGCTCTCATTAATGACAGTGCAAGTTCAGGGGCTAAAACCCTCTGCTTATCCCAAACCAAGACCTGCAAACCAAGCTTTGTGCAGATATTCTCACTGGGGACCTGTGGAATTCACATGAACCAGTGCTGGGAGGATTAGGAAGCCAGGGCTATAAAGCTTTTGCTGTGTTATGCCATCATGGTATCACCATAAAATAAGGAAATTTAGCACTCTCCCTTCCTGATTTCTCCAGAGATCCTGGGGCCAGGGAATGAGGATGCCCTTTTCTGGCTGCCTTGGGATGGAGGACGGGAAAGCATCTCTGAATTCAGATCCAGGAGGTGCAGGGGTAACAGAGCAAGCCCCCCCTGCCCCATAAATGACCTTAAAATATCTGAGTTGGGGCTGTAAGAGGTGCTTAGTAGCCCATCTCAATCATTTAGATGGTGGTGGTGTGGTCCTCCATCAGAGTTGAAGGCTGTGCAGAGTGACTACGGGAATGCCCGGCTGGGAGTCCCCAGTGCAGAGCTGCCTCCCACACCAGTATCTGATAAACAAGGCATTTTTTCCTCTCCTTCCCTGCAAGCATTAAAGGGCTGGGCCCAGGAGCCATGGGAATCAACAGGAGTCTTTCCAGTGTGGGCTTTGGATCTCTGTCTGGATAAATAAATAGAAAGAAATAACAAATAACGTGGTTCTAACAAATATTTTAGAAAGTATAAATGTCTGCCTTCCCCTGTGACTCTATCCAAACCCCACAAAGGGAAAAATTTCCCTGTTTCTATGATGCTTTTCCGTCTGCCTTTCCCAAGTGATTGGGAGTGTTAGTGCAGGCACCTTGGCTGGCCTGTGTTAAAACGGGGCCTGGGATTTCTCTGGGGGTGGCGAGTGACCTCGGCCGACCACCTCTGCGAGCGAGCTTAATGCTGGTGTTAAAAGGATCCTCATTGTCTGCAGACCAAGCTCCCATCCTCAGAGTAACCTTGTGCTGAATTTGAGCGGCTCTAGAAAAATAAATGCCTTATTGGGCTTTTCCATGGGCTTCTGGCCTCTGCGTTGAGGTTTCCAGGGCTCCCTGCTTGCTCTGCTGCCTTGCAGCGACATCTGCTGCGCAGTTCTAGGAGAAGAGTGATTTTCCTTCCCTTTTCTCTGGGAAAGCTTGCAGCAAGGCCAGCTTTGGCTTTTAAGGTGGGAGAAAAGGAAGTCCGGAAGCATCTTCCTTCCTCAAATAAAATAATTTCTGCAGTCTGCAACGTCTCCAACCTGGCTGAGCCCATGGTGGTGATGCTTTTTTTTTGCAAACTACTCCCAGCCCAGCTTTTGGTGGGAAACAATGAAAAAAGCTGCTGTTGCTCCTGGCACAAAGCTCAGGAGAGGTAATGCAGGTGTCTGCCTGCCCCAGAGCTTGTTTTGAACAGTGAAGAGGCAGTGTGTCCCACTCCCTGTGCTGCGTTTTGGGGAGCCTCCCTGGAGGGAGACTGTAGATTCATAGAATATTTTGGATTGTAAGGGACCTCAAAGATCATCTCATTCAAACCTCCCTGCCCTGGGCAGGGACACCTCCCACCACACCAGGTTGCTCCAAGCCGCCTCCAACCTGGCCTTGAACCCCTCCAGGGATGGGGCAGCCACAGCTTCTCTGGGCAACCTGGGCCAGGCTCTCACCACCCTCACACCAAAGAAGTTCTTCCCCACATCTCAGCTCCATCTCCCCTCTTTCAGGGTCAAACCCTTCCCGCTCGCCCTATGGTTTCCCTCTTCTGATCCAGAGTCCCTCCCCATCTCTCCTGGAGCCCCTTTAGGGACTGGAAGGGGCTCCAAGGTCTCCCCGGAGCCTTCTCTTCTCCAGGCTGAATCCCCCCAACTCTCTCAGCCTGTCCTCACAGCAGAGGGGCTCCAGCCCTCCCAGCATCTCTGTGGCCTCCTCTGGACCCACTCCAACAGGTCCATGTCCTTTCTGTGCTGAGGACTCCAGAGCTGGATGCAGTGCTCCAGGTGGGGTCTCACCAGAGTAGAGTAGAGGGGCAGAAATGATGATGTGGGTACCCACACTCCGGGAGGACAGACCTGTGTTGTTGCAGCCAAGAACTGACATTGGGTTGGAGAAATGGGCTGTCTTACCTGTTTCCTGCTAACGCTTTGCTCCCTGTCTCCAGTTGTAGGATTGTGGCAGAGCTGGCCATGATGTTATGGTTTGTGGTTGGTGCTCTCTTCCCAGCGCTGCTCCTGGCCGCACCGCCCCCCATAAACAAGCTCGCCCTCTTCCCAGACAAGAGCGCTTGGTGTGAAGCAAAGAACATCACCCAGATCGTGGGGCACAGCGGCTGCGAGTCTAAGTCCATCCAGAACAGGTAGGGATCCACAGAATCACAGAATGCTATGGGTTTGGAAGAGACCTCTGGAGATGACCCAGTCCAGCCCCCTGCCAGAGCAGGGTCACCCAGAGCAGGTCCCACAGGAACATCTCCAGGCGGGGTTTGAACATCTCCAGAGAGACTCCATCACCTCCCTGGGCAGCCTCTGCCACCCTCACAGCAAATAAGTTCCTCTTCAGGTTGAGATGGAACTTCCCATGTTCAAGTCTGTGCCCATTACCTCTTGTTCTGTCACTGGGCACCACCCTTGGTACAGAGCTGGATGCAGCTGGTCTCCATTTACAGATGGCACCAGAGTGGCTTTGGAGACTGTCACTTGCACAAGAAGCCTGGCACAATGTCCCACCTCTGCCCAGCTGCCTTCTGTCTGTCTCAGTGGAAGGCCAAATCTCCTTCTGCCTTTGTTGGGAAGAGCAGGGCGCTCCCCCTGAGCCCTCATCCCTCCTGTTGTCTTTGCAGGGCCTGCCTGGGACAGTGTTTCAGCTACAGCGTCCCCAACACCTTCCCTCAGTCCACAGAGTCCCTGGTTCACTGTGACTCCTGCATGCCAGCCCAGTCCATGTGGGAAATCGTGAGTATCCCTGCCCTCTGCTCGGTTCCTCCTGCAGGGCCTTACTCAGGAACTCTCAGCTCTGCTCTGACACTGCTTCAGGGCAAGTCATTCTCCTTCCCTGAGGCTTTTCTACACCATTTCCCACTTCCAGGGTGTCTCTCAGGTGACTTCACCCTGTCTGGGGATGCCTGGGTGGAAGGGGATGCTGGAAGCAATGTGACTGCTGTGATGAATGATGCATTTATCACTGTTTGCAGAACCATCTCCTGTCAGTCCCTGCATTATTCATCCTTGCACTCATCCCACATGCCTGTTTTCTCCATCACTCCCTTTATCACCTCCTCACACTTTGGAGTTTTTGCCTTCTTTAATGGCCAGAAATGCTTTCTACAGCCCATCTGCCCATCACCCTCAGCCCTCACAGCTCTGTGCCACCATTGATCCATAAACCCTGCCTGCGGGGCAAGCCTGGGCACCAGGGAGCTGGGTTCTGCTCTCAGCTTTGCTTTTAGCTTGCACATTTGGGCAGATGCTTTAGTCCAAACTATCTGAGATGCTCAGCAATGTGTCTTGTGGGTGGTCTTTGATGTTATCACCAATATTTCTGCGTCAGTAGAGCCTGGGAGCAGTATCCCACATTTTCCCCGGGCCTCTGCAGCTTGTGACCTTGTGAGACATTCCCAGGGAACTCTTGCCTTGAGGAGTGACTGTGGAGGTTTGTCTGGACAAGCAACAAGACATCGATTCTGGCTTAAAATACCTCAACCCTCCAGGGCACGGGACAGGTCAGGCCAAGGGTTGAGCCTCTGTTCTCATTCACTGTGTCCTTGTCCTTCTACCCAGGTGACACTGGACTGTCCAGGCAATGATGAGATCCCCAGGGTTGACAAACTGGTGGAGAAGATACTTCACTGTAGCTGCCAGGCTTGTGGGAAGGAGCCAAGCCATGAGGGAGCCCTCTTCAACGTCTACCTGAATGCGGAGGAGAACATGCCTGCTGAAGGTCCCAGCCCCCATCACTATCCCCACCACCAACAGGAGGTGGAAGAACCTCCTGCCTCCAGCCACCACCATCATGAGGAGGAGGGCGACGAGTGACCTGGCCCTTGGGGACTGTCCTGGCAGCCGGTGGCTTGGGCAGGGGTTGTGTGCGAGGGAGAGGGCCGGGGTTTGGGGAGGGAGGGGGGTGGTGGAGTCTTTCCTGTCTAATAGCTACTACCCTCACGCTTTGCTCTCCACGACACCCTGGGGCTGGAGGAAGGTTTTGAGGCACAAGTGGGGCTGAGGAGCGGATGTGGGGCTGGAACTGTGGGCGAGAGAGGAGGGCTCGGGGTTTTCTGATGCAAAATTACTTGCACATAATAGTAATAATATATTGAGAGGAGCAGGAACCTGGACAAGGGGCTTTCGGCTTGAGACCAAGAGCTGAGCTGGGCTCTCCAGGGGCTGTCCTGACCCTGCTGAGGGGCCCTTGCTGAGTCCTTCTGGGTTTTCCTCTTGTAAAGGGCTTGTACCTGGAGTGGAGGAAGGGAGGATGCAGCCTCTCCACAGTCCCAGGGGAGATGCACATCCCTTCTTCCTCCTGTCTACTCTGCCTGCCTGAGGACACGTGGGCTCAGTGGGGATATGCTGTTCCTCCTGGCACCCACAGGGTCTTAATTCAGCCCCAACCCCTTTGTGTTCGGTAGCTCCTGGGGAGTGTTTTCCCCCAGGATATGCCTCTGGGGCTGCGGGTGTGAGGTTGCTGGGAACCATGGTGGCAAGAGCCCTTAGCTTGATGGTCCCTGGGCCCACCACCTAGCTCCATGGGAATGAGGGAGCTGGATGATGCCACAGGCTTCGCATTTGGTGGCCCATGGGGGAAGGCAAAGAGCAGGATGGGGAGGCCTGGGTGGGAGCCAGCCCCTCTTCTCCCTCTCCCTGCTGCAATTTAGTGGTGGTGGAGGGAGAAGGGGGACGAGTGCCAGGATGCCCATATACCTTTGCAGGATACGAGGGGGCTCAGAGTGTGGGGACAGCCCTGGGTCCCTCCTGCTACCCCTTTCTCTCCCTTGTATAAAGCTGATTTCTTTGGCGCTATCCTGACAAGAGCTTCCAGAGCTTGTAATCGATGCCTCCCCCTCCTTTTAACAAAGTTTGGTTGTGGTTTTGTTTTTGTTTTTTGTTTTTGGTTTTGTTTTTTTTTTCTTAAATAAATTAGTTCTGACTTCCATTTCTCAGTGCTCTGATGCCTGTCTGGTGTTTGGCAGTAGGCTCCTCAGTGCTGACAGGGGAGAGGCCGTTTACAGCAGGACACCATGCAGGATGGCAGTGGAGGAGGGTCCAGGGCATGGGAGAGCTGTGGTTCCCTTTAGCTTTCTGCTGCATTTAATTTGGAAAGAGGAGGGAGTGAAAAGGAAAACCGACCCCAAATTCTCAGCATATGGGCTGCAGGTGGCCACGGGACGCCTGCACATTAGCTGTGGCCCAAGGCGGTTGTGCTGAAGGGCCCGTGTTCCTGCAGCCTGAAGTTTTAAGGACTGCTGGGTCCCACTTGTGTGGGAAGTGCGTGGGGTCTCTGCGGGATGGTGCAGCCTTTATCAGCTCTGTTGCCACTAGGTGACACTCTTGATCCAGCGTGTTTGGTGGCATCCAGATGTTCACGGCCTCCAGGACTGCCTCTGGAGTGAAGGAAGGTGAACTTGGACATGGACATGGATGTCCCTTCATGGGTGAGGAGGGGACCCAAGAACTTTGGCTGAAACCCAGAAGCCTCTTTCCAAGGGTGTTTTGATCAGGCATTCCTAGGGCAAGGCAGAGTGTGCCCTTGTGAACCCTTGCTGCTGTTGACGCCTGGCCACCTGGCATGGCTGTGCCCTCAGAAATGACCAGAACACTGGGGAAGGTCCCATCTGCTCCTGGAGAGGCAGGAGTCCGTGCCCTGTTATCTGAGGGACTCTGTGCAGCTCTCCGGGTGGTAAAGCAGGAGTGAGTCTGTGTTAAGGCAGCAATTGCCACAATGAAGGGGATGGGGTGAAAAGAAAGGACCCTGGGCAGGGGTGGAGGTGCCCCGGTTACTAAGATATTTTTTTTTAGACTATGAAGTGTCTACCTGATGATGGGAGCTTCTCAGGAGAGCCAAGGGGCAGGAAAAGGTGGAGAAACACATTCTGTTACCAGCCACCCCCACATGGCCCTTTTATTGGTGTACAGTGAAAAGAGGGGCTAGATTTAGCAGGGGGGGCATTTCTATAAACTCCAGGAGCCGCTGTTCAAGACACTGTCTCCCACAGCAGCCAAACTGAGCAGGTGTGGTCTGGACAATAGGACAGTGAGGTGGAGTGGGAACTGGCTGAAGGATAGAAGCCAGAGAGTTGTGGTCAATGGGACGGAGTCTAGTTGGAGGCCTGTATCTAGTGGAGTCCCTCAGGGAATGGTACTGGGACCAGTATTATTCAATGTATTCATCAATGACTTGGATGAGGGAATAGAGTGCACTGTCAGCCAGTTTGCTGATGACACCAAACTGGGAGGAGTGGCTGACATGCCAGAAGGCCGTGCTGCCATCCAGAGAGACCTGGACAGGCTGGAGAGTTGCGCGGGGAGAAATTCAGTGAAATACAACATGGGCAAGTGTAGAGTCTGGCATCTGCACAAGAACACCCCCAGGTACCAGTGTAGGTTGGGAACTGACCTGTTGGAGAGCAGCGTAGGGGTGGTGGAGTCTCCTTCTCTGGAGACATTCAAAACCCACCTGGACATGTTCGTGTGGAACCTGCTCTAGGTGTTCCTGCTCCGGCAGGGGGATTGGACTGGATGAACTTTCAAGGTCCCTTCCAATCCCTGATGTGATTCTGTGATTCTCTGATTCTGTGTTCGGAGAAGAATGTTTCCACCTCCTTTCGGCACAACCTGACTTGAGTGGAGGCAGGCAGTGGAGGGCTGTTTTGCAGCTCAAAACACAGATTTTTTAAAGGCAGCTCCATCCTACATCTGCCCATCCCAGTTAATGGATGGAATGAGATCCCAAGAGCAGATTGCAGTACTGGAGGCTGGTGTGTTAAGCCCTGGACCACCTGGATGTCCCCGCTGAGGTCTCTCAGCCTCCCAGTTTTACTCACTCCAGCTCACCAGCCTTTTATTTTTTTTTCCCTGGTGACACCTGGGTGGCTGTTGACAACCTGGTTTTCCTTTCCCTGCTAGTGATACTGGAGAGCAGAGATGGTGGAAACCATTATCCCCTGCAGATGTGTCCAGAAACGCAGCACGGGGCAGGGAGCACAGACAGGCCAGCAGAGCTGCTGGAGCAGAGAAGCTTTTGCAGGGATAACAGTAGGATTTGGACCTCATTTTAAGGCAGGTTTTTTAAAACACATTTTGCTTCGATCAATTGAGATTCACTTCCCCAGCAAACGCACCCCGACCAAGCGTACAGAACCTCCCACATACCTAGTTGGGGAGGACTTGCTCCTCATGTAACCTCCTTCTTTGAAGCAAAAAGCCCTTGGGATAAACTGAGATGCTCCTGAGGTTGGGGTGTAGCAGGACCGAGAAGGAAACACAGCTTTGCACTGCGGCACGAATTCCTCGATGAATGCTTGCGGGGACTCAGCTGGGATAAATCTGTGCTGCCGTGCTGATTTATCCTGGCTGGGGAGGCTCAGGGTGGGTTTTCTTGCTTGTTCCCAGCACAGATGGGATGAGGAAGTGAGGGTTTCCTGGTACAATCGCATTTCTAAAGAAACCTCCTGCTGTGATCAGAGCCTCGCCTGTGTATGTTCTGCCCTGGGATGCCTGCCAGGACAGAGTGACACAGAGGTGGCCAGGGAGGGCTGGCCAGAGCATCCAAGGAGAGGGTCCTGGGGAAGCAGAGGGAGGGCAGACGTCATGTACGAGCTCCCAGGAGGGCTTGTCCTGATATGAGTGATGGCAGCTGTTTCCCAGTGAGCAGCTTTCCAGTGGCGTGGGGATCCATGGGGAATATGGGCTGCACATGGGCTGTGTCCATGTGTTGCTTTGCATCTCCCTGTCCCTTGGTCAAGAGACCTGAATTGCACATTCAGCCACAATCAGTGTTTAAAAAGCGTTGAGGAAAGTAGATCTTGGTAAAGAGACAAACTTCTGTCCCTGGTGTGTGTGTGTGTGTGTGTGTGTGTGTGGTTGGGGCAGCACAGCTAGTGCTGGGAAGGGGATGGGGTCGGTGGGTGATGCAGTGTGCACAGCTGGCGCTCACCCACACATCTGCAGCATCATCATCCCCGGGGAAGCATGTTAACAACAGCTTTGGTGGCAGCGTGGGGAAGGGCAATGTCTAGCCCTGGGACCACTGGGGAAGGTGCCAGGGGCACAGCAGAGACACATGCACGGCACTGGTTTCTGCCAGAGTCAGTGCCCTGGGCTTTGGTATCTCCCCCCAAGCAGAAATTGCAGCCATTTGTTGGAACAAAAAAAATCCTTTAGGCAGCTGGGTAATTAAAAAATATATAATCAGTCTCTGCCAAGCACCCTGAGGGATTGGCTCTGACATGTAGGGGTGGCAGTATAGGATACCTAGCAGCACTTTAAGATGCAGAAGCATCTTCTGTACTAGATGAAGGGGTGAAGAAGCCAGTGGGACCTGCTGGGTTCTCTGACGTGTGGCTTCCTGCTTGCCAAAGGGCAAGTTGCTGTGAGCCCATCCAGAGTTGCCCTCGAAAAGGCAGGGACCTGAGCTGTACCGATGCCAGGTCAAGCAACCTGGGAGCGGAGGGGCAGGAGCCCTGGCTGTCCCGGCAGCTCAGCCTTTTCCCTTGCCTTTGCTCGCCCCCTCCAGCCCTGGCTGCGGGTTGCTGGAAAATCGACCAGTGAGTCCTTTCCACGCCTCTGGCTGCTTCCTGTACATGCGTCTGGGGGATGTTGCAGGCAGGTTTTGTCGCTTTTTATGTGGCTTTGCAAAATTTTGCTCTTTATCAACTGGTGTGGAGGATGGAGTCTGGTGCTCAGTGCCACCAACTGGCCCTGGCCGCAGACTTGCTGGCCCCCCGGGCCACTGGCCAACTGGCAGGCAAACACAGGGTCGCTGGTGCTGGTGGAGGGGAGGCAGAGCATGGTGCTGGCTGTCTCTTTAAGGCGGAAAAGGGAACTCTCTGCCTGTCACTTTGTGGAGTTTAGACCAGATTCCTGTTTTCATTAGCATTTCATTTCATCTCCTCCTCTCCCCCCTCCCAGCCCCACCTCCTCTGAATCGGCATTTCTGCATCCTTCTCTCTGTGCATCACGGAGCAGCAGGTGAAAGTCTGGCTTGTACTTGCACACATACTCACACTAATGCACATGCACCCCTGCACACTGGACACACCTCTGCCCGGGGAGAGACACTGCATCTTCCTCCTTAGGGACGAGCTGAACCGAGAGCATCTTCATCCTCGCATCAGGGCTACTCTACCTCTCCCTGTGGCTGCAGCAGCAGAGCTCGGGCACAGAAGAGCTCGGTGGAACTCCACTGCCCCAGGGCACAGAGCTCTGCAGGTGGCCAAGTCCGACTGGGGGGCGGAGAGCCAAGCATTGGGGGTCCAGAGCATCCCAGTACCTGGAGTATCCTGAGATCAAGCACATACCTGTCACCTGGAGTATTCTGAAGTCCAGAGCATCCCAGCATCTGGAGCATCCTGAGGTCCAGAGCATCCTGAGGTCCAGAGCACCCCAGCACTCGGAGCATCCTGAGGTCCAGAGCATCCCAGCATCTGGAGCATCCAGAGCATCCCAGCATCCAGATTATTCCCTGGCCCGGCACATCCAGAGCATTAGAGCATCCCTGGCATCTCAGGCATCCTGGCATCCAGAGCATCCCAAGCCTCCTTGGTGTCCAGAGCATCCCCTTCGTCCTGAAACAGTGTCCAGGGACATCCCAGATCGGGGTGGTTTGCAGGGACAAGGAAATGTGAGTAACAGGGAGGGGAACCTTGCTACTGCTGATCGGCTCCTGGGAATGTCACTCTGCCCTGGCAGCCAGTGAAGAGAGAGAGGGGGAAGAGAGGGAGAGGAGGAGGAGAGGGGGCAGGAGGACAGACACAGAGCAGAGACAGAGATGGTCCTTCATCCCCCAGGGCTGGCTGTGGCGATGATCACCTAGCACAGGTCACGGCCGGAGAAGGTCCCCCCAGCTCCAGAGCCAGCCCTGCTGCCCAGCTCCTCATGGAGGGTGATTTGGGGTCCCCCAACGCCAGCGTGCGGGGGGAACGCTCGCTGCTGGTGGGGAGCAGCTGGGTGGCCGCTTTCCTCTGCTTCATCATCCTGCTGACCACCACCGGCAACTTCCTCCTCATCCTCCTCATTGTCACCCAGCGCTCCCTCCGCAACACCTCCAACTACTTTCTGGTGTCCCTCTTCATGTCTGACCTGATGGTGGGGCTGGTGGTCATGCCCCCAGCCATGCTGAATCAGCTCTATGGCCGCTGGGTGCTGCAGGGCGACTTCTGCTCCCTCTGGTACTCCTTCGACGTCATGTGCTGCAGTGCCTCCATCCTCAACCTCTGCGTCATCAGCTTGGACCGTTACCTGCTCATCATTTCCCCCCTCAAATACAAGCTGCGCATGACCTCCTGCAGAGCCCTCTGGCTTATCTTGGCCACCTGGACTTTGGCTGTGCTGGCCTCCTTCCTGCCCATCAAAATGGGGTGGCATGAGCTGGAGTTCGAGGTCCAGTCCCCAAATGTCACCTCCCAGGGGGAGGAGGACCAGTGCCGGCTGCTGGTCAGCTTGCCCTATGCCTTAGTGGCTTCCTGCCTGACTTTCTTCCTTCCATCTGCTGCCATCTCCTTCACTTACTGCCGCATTCTCCTGGCAGCCCGCAAGCAAGCAGTCCAGGTGGCTTCTCTGGCCTCCAATGTGGCCGCCACCACCACCACCGATGAGACCACACCGCAGGTAAGGTGGTGACAGCAATGTTGCTCCTTGAGGACCTCCATGGTTTGGGGACCTGGGGTGTTTCTGTCTTCAGGATGGCCTTGGGGCCAGCAAAGGGCTTTAGCAACCAGACCACAGGGAGTGTTTGGGTATTTTGGGCAACCTCCCCTCCATGTTGGGCTGATGGCTGTTCCACCGTGTCCTCAAGGGTGTCCTGTGGCTTGTCCCAGTGACATTGAGCTTTTAAGGTGCACAGAAACAGTGTGATCAGAAGCAGACAAATAAATTCAGATACAAAAATGCTCAGCAGCGCAAAATAAGTGCAGTTCCACCCTCCGTCTCGGCTACCATCACCCCGGAGGGCTTGAATTGCATCTGACTGTCCACTCGTAAATCTTGGCCATGGTGGATGTGAGACGTACAGGGGAGAAGGAGCTTAAGTAATAGCAAGTACCAGATTCTGGAGAGCACCTTATTTTGAAGAACCAGCTTCTGTTTTTGTTACCTGCTCTACAATGGGAACCACAAAATACCTCCTTACTCCATTTCTGCTTAAATGAGCGTGTGTGGTTTTTATAACCTAGCCAAGGCTCCACTGATTTGTGTTTCTCCAGGAGAAGGTAATTGCCACTAAATCTAACAGCTTTAATTCCTTGTAATAGGCTTTATTGACCTCATATCCTACAGGGAAAAGACAAGCTTAATTGCCTTTAAATACCTTGATTTAGTTTGTTGTTTTTTTTTAAGAGAGGAGCTGGGAGGCTCTGACCAGGCCAGCTCTGCTGCACGTGATGTACCAGCCATTCAAAAGCAAAAGGAGAATCAAAGAATAAACATGTTATAATCATAAAATGTTTCCTGTTTCCCCCTGCCCTGCATGCCAGGTTTTCAGACTCTACAAAACAACCTGCCGCAGCCCCGGTGCTGCCCTGCTCGAGGGGCTGGGGGTGCTTGGCTCTGCCATGGAAAACCCACACCCCCCATGTCTGAGCAGAAGCGAGTGTCCGAGCAGACTCCCAGGAGCCCCACATCGGCTCCAGGTGAGCCAAAACCAAGGTCTCAGCCAGGGAGCCCATGGGTTTCATCTTTTTAAGTTGTTTTTTGTTCTCTTTCTGGGTAGGAAGCTGAGTGACAACGGGGGCCTCTAATTACGGCGGAGGGTTGTGATAATCACTTAATTTTAGATTGCAAGAGCAGATAGAGGACTGAGTTAGTTATGGTGTTTGTGGGCTGAAACATTTGGCGTCCTGCTTTTAAAAATATAATTAGTGTGTGCACTAATCAGCAGCCTCTTTGGGACATGCTTTATCCTCACCAAAACACTGGCTGAGTTGGATTTTTCTACAAAAGAAGTGCCTTATTAGTAAAGCCTCAATTTTACAGTAAAAGATAAACCCCTAAACCTCTCCATGTTGAGGGTTTCTCTTGCTTCCTCTGCCTGATTGATGGTCCAGGCACCAGCATTGCCACCCTCTTGCCCCATGCATAAAGAGAAATAACAGTGGGGGTTTTTTTGCAGGATTTGCAGCACCAAACACCACTTTTCTTGGGTGGGAGGTTGGTGCCAGCCCCAGCAGCTCCAGCCCAGGGAGAAGTGCTCGCTCATCGCCCCTTGTCCCACTGCAGGTTCCCTGTGCCCCGTGCCAGGCTGTGGCCAGCGGCGAGAGCAGGAGATTTGCCAACAAGCACAGCAAGAAGGCACTGAAGGCCAGCCTGACGCTGGGCATCCTCCTGGGCATGTTCTTCGTGGCCTGGCTCCCCTTCTTTGTCACCAACGTGACACAGGTAAGCACCAATGGGGTCTTTTTTATGGTTTTGAAAAGCTTTTCGTTTTGAATCCAGCAGGGTTGGATCCCAGACACCTGCAGGTGCTGCTGGGAAGACCAAAGGTGGGATTTCCCCAGGGAGCAATGGGAAGGAAAAACCCTCCCAAAGAGTTTTGAAGGGTTCTTTTGAAAGGAGAATGTTGGCATGACTGGGAAGACCCTCCCTGGATGGGGGATGAGGTGGGAGACACTGCTCACCCTTGCTGTGTCCCCACCCCACCAGGCTGTCTGTGGCTGCGTCCCTGCTGGCTTCTTTGATGTGCTCACCTGGCTCGGCTACTGCAACAGCACCATGAACCCCATCATCTACCCCCTCTTCATGAGGGACTTCAAGAGGGCCATGGGCAAATACCTGCCCTGCTGCCGGCACTCAGGGGAGCCACGGCCCAGCGCCATCTCCCTCTCCATAAGGAACTCCAACAGTGGACCCCACGCTGCCACATCCCTCAAGAACGTCCTCACTTTGCAGGCGGAGACCGACTCAATTGACTCTGGGGTGCTGGGGAATGAACACAACCTGCTGCCGGTCAGAGATGGCCCCCGGGCTCTCCTGGTCCCCGGCACCCGCTTGGTCAACCTTTTTGATGTGGAGACCCCAGAGGCAGAGCTGCAGCTTGGAATCCCCGTGGCCTGAGCAAGGGTGTCCCCACTGGGGGTGGTTACAGACCTCTGTGTGCTGGGAAAGAGCCCCCAGCCCCACACAAACTCTCCTAAGGGCCCATTTGCCACAAGGCGTCTCCCTGCCCATGCAAAGCTCCTTCATACTCTCTTCAAATGCAACGTGCCATCTCCTTGGAGAAGATGTCATCACCGAGCACTCCTGTGGGTAGGTTTAAATAGTGTAAAGCCACGTTGTTCTGCTGAATTAATCTGCCTTGTCTCTCTTTTCTCTCCATCCCTCCTTTGCTTGCCGGCACAAATCCCTCACCCTTCTCCGAGAGCCACGGCCTCTTCATCTCTGGTTATTCTGAACCTCAGGCTCCAAACCCTTTGTCTCCCTGAACTCAACCCAAAGCTTGGTTTTCAGCCTCTGTTTACCCAGCTCAGCCAGTCACCTCTGTCACACCAAGTGCAGTGTGAGAATTGGTGGAAACCACATCCAGTGATTCAAGGACCAGAGGTTTGGGGTTGCTCCAGTCCAGGGAACATCCCTTCTTCTTGGTGTTTCATTTCCTTGCCCGATTTAGAATGGATCTGTCTGGGTTTCCTGCGAAAGCAGCAAGTTGCAACAGAGTGAACCCGTGGTGTCTAATGAGGAACAGCCTGCACTTTGGGGGATTAAATTTGATGCCGAATGTTCTACGCTGCTTTTTGGATATTCAGCAAGGGTGTGGGTCGGAGAGCTCTTTGTGGCTCTGTGGGTACCCTGACAGTAGGAAGGGAACCAGCTGCCCTTTAGATTTCATCCCACAGGTTCCTATTTTTGCCGTATGACCATCCTACTTTACTCTTACAATCCCTCAATTTTTAGAGGATGCAATTAGAAAAGATAACTTTTTTTCTTCCTTCAAATAAGAATGGTAACTGCACACTTGAAAGTAAATAAAACAACAAATGCTTTTAGGAAATTCTTCAAGTGCCTTTCAGCTGCAGAGATGGGTTGGTGGGTGGTTGCTCTGCTCCCCGCCCCAGACTTGCACCCTCCCAGCTTTGTTGCCATTTGCTCAAACCCTGACGAATTTGACTCTGCTCCTGAAGCTCACGATGACACAGACTATCAAGACCAAAGCATCCTCAGATATGGGATACTGGAAGAAGCAGCCATGCACCGAGCAAGTCTCATTAGTTTTTCTTTCCACGTTGCCCACGTATGTTCCGGGACTGAACAACAAGTGGTTTTATGACTAACTTGTCATTTATTTGCTACACATCCCCTTGTAGGCAATGGCTGGCCCAGCAGTCAGTGATAAGTGACCGTGACAATGGGAGAACTGAGCACAGGTTTACACATCCAACCCTTTAACATGGTTTTGCCACATCTGTGGGCAGATAGCACAGGTTTGGTATCGAGCAGGAAGATGAATATGTACATCTTTCCACAAATGGTTTTATATAAGAACATACTTTGATTATGAGTAATTAAAAAGGAGTAGAAAAATACAGGATGAATTCTGGAAGTGCATTAGGTAACCAAGAAGATGGACAAAGAGAGATGCCTCTTCAAGCCAAATGTTTAAAAGCAATAATTAATTACTGTCTCATGGAGCCAATTCTCTGTAACAAGGTGTTTGCTTGTGGGCAAATCCTCTGATGCCATGGAGAAATCGTGTCCCTTTCCTCCAGCCAGTGGCACCAACAGCACCCAGCAAAACACCCATCAGCCTGTCTTGGAGATGTCTCTGTCACTCCAGATCCAAGCTCAGCAGCTCCGAGCCCTCGTGGCGGCAGGAACTGATGAGAGGAAAAGCTGGCCACAGTAGCCAGAGCTGCTGTGCATCATCAGGTCACACTGCTGCATCTTCACTGTGTGACAAACACCCTGCAGGTAAGGTTTGCTGGGGAAAGAAAGCAGAGGTAGCTATTAAACTGGCTGCTGGGATAGCAGGGTAGGTTTAGAAGAAGTTTAGGATGGATATTAGGAAAAAAATTTACACTGAGAGGGTTAGTAAGCATTGGAAGAGGCTGCCCAGAGAAGTGATAGAGTCACCATCCCTGGAAGTATTTAAAGGCTGGGCAGACGAAGTGCTGAGGAACATGGGTTAGGGGTGGTTTTGGCAGTGAAGTTGCTGGTTGGACTGGATGATCTGTACCTCTTCCAACCCAGGCAATACCATGATTCTATGATTCTATGATTCCTCCTATGGGCAGGAGAAGGATGATTCCATGTGAACCAAAATCAGAACCTGTAATCAATCTGTTTCCCCTCCATGAGTCAATGAGACCCTGCAGACCTGGACGTGGGGAATTTGTACCAACCAGCAACTGTTTTAAACCAGAGAAACACAGAGATGTTCTCAGAAGGGGATTTAACCCCCTGCCGTGTTCCTGACAGGTTGCATTTTCTTGGTCTGAGCAGCAAAATAGGGCAGAAAAGGACGGTTTATGGAAGATGTGGATCAGTCCCACACTGTTTTGGAAGACTCCACATGGCAGGGGACACAAAGCAGGGTCCCTCCCTCTGGTTTGAGACTGGGGGAGAAGAGAGTGGATGCCAATTTGCTTTTATGGAAGGAGGCCGAAATCAAACAGCTTCACGTTTATCCTATGCCAAGTACTGGTTTTATTCTAAGCCAATTAAAAATATGTCTAGAGGGGACTTCTAAGGCTGGAGATGCATGTGGGACACAAAGCAAAAGTTTCTGTGGGTTGCTGGCTTGCAAAGCCTGAGAGAAAGTTTCACAAAGTAATAAATCACAAAAAGCCCACTCTGTTTCTCCTGCTGTCTCTCACCTGGGGACTCAAAGCACGTTTCTAATCACAATGAGGTCTCGAACGCTCGTTGCCCTTGGCTTGCAGAGAGGGAAACAGGCTTCTCGATGGGGAAGTGGCCATGCCTGGAAGCAAACCTGCAGCAGACAGGGGAAGGAAGCTCGGCAGCCCAAGCCTTTCACCTCCCCAAAGTGCGGACGCCAAGACATGCACATCTGGGCAGCCAGAGCCCAGACACACCTGCTCACCTCAAAACCGAACACCAAATCGACCACAGGTGGGAAAAATGGGTTTAATTTCCTAATGGTGCGCCCCTCTCCATGATATGCTTAAAATACCCACAGTCACCTGCTTTCCCAAGAGTTATGCAGCAGAGAGACCCTGCTGCTTCCCTCAAGAACAGTCCCAGTTTGTGTGAGGAGGGAAGCGCCACCACTTCCTGAGGAGCGATGCTGACTCAGGAAGGAATCGGCCCTTGCTCATCTGTGGGAGACGTTGTGGGTGGCTGCTCCAAAAGCTTTGATCCTGTGACACACCGGTGCCACACTCTGGGCTCTCAGAGGGGTCTGAAAACTGCAGTGACGGCTCTGTTGGCTCCACCGATGCTCCTCTGGGAATCCCAGTGCAACAGACGGTGCTTTGGAAGCAGTTTTAGCGCTGGCTGAGCATCTCTGCCCAACACCAAGAGCTTTAATTTGCTCCTTTGCCTGCTGCCTGTGTCTTGCTGTCCCCACTGTTGGGCAGGGAAGTGAGGTTTCTCCTGAGAGTCAACTCAGGGAATCAGGGCCATGAGTGTGGCCAGCGGGGAGAACCTCACCATCAGCCATATCCTCCTCTCACATGGTGTTTTCCTCTTCCTGAGTCGTGCTGCCTGCTGCCCGCTGTGGTGTCTCGGCTGGAGGGGAGAAAAGACTCCTACTGCTCCTCTCATCCAGCCAACACTCCTTGGTTTTAATGCCCACAGCTTTTAGGATGGTGTCCATTTGCTTCATGTAGTCCAGGTGGCCGTTTACCTGCAAGCAAGGACAGAGTTCTGTTAGTGGAGGAGCTGCAGGGAGCCCAGCCCAGTGAAGCCCTTAATCTCAAATGCCACCACTGATTTGATTTTAGCTCCAAAAAGCTGAAAGAATGATGTCTGAAAAATGCAGTCACCCATTGAGTAACAGCCCTCTGTGACACATGCTGCTGCTGGATTGCTTTTCCTCTGATAGATGGATGTTTAAATGATGTGCTGAGTTACAAACCTCCAGATCCTGGGTGATGCAAGGGTAAGAGAGGAGGTGACCCTGCACTGGTGAAAGACACCCAGGTAGGAGATGTGTTGTCTTACTTCCTCTCCATGCCTTAGCTTCCTTGTAAAAGCAAAGATTATCTTATTTAAATTAGGATGTAGTCACTAAACCTCACATCAGCTACCAAGTGTGTTAAGGTTCTTGGCTGGAGTGTGCACTGATCTGTCCCACACCAAATAAAACTAGGAGCCTGAGAGTTATGGGTTTATAAACCACATTAAAGTCAGAAATACCTGCACCCTCCCCTCGACCCCCACCACCACCCAGCAACGTTTTTATGGTCAGGTGATTTCCATGATAAGATAAATACTTCTGGATGCTGGAAAGTACCCTTTCAGTCAGGGAACAGGAAGGAGAGAAAGCGTCCTATGGAAGTTATTATTGTTACATGCTAAAGGCTACCGGCTGGGAAGGGAGAAACTGCCCTCACTGTTTGAGGTGTCCTGTGCAAGCCGAGGGTTTGAAGTAACGACAGTCCAGATCCTTCCAGAGACCAGCCCTCGGATCTCCTTCGCTGTCCTACTCACAGTCAAATAGGGAGGAAGCACTTGTGAGCACAAGGGGGATTTATAGTGGATTTCTCCAGGAGCAGGTAGCGCTGCCAGGCTGAGCTGAGGCTGTTCCAATGCCAGCTCACTAGCTGGCCTGCAGATTTCACCAATACTAAAGAACCAGTATTGATCTCAATACCAATATAAGGTACATAAGGACTATATGCAGCCCATTCCCCCAGCAGAAGCTGTGCACTCCCAGCAGGGACAGCCCATGTGGGACACAATGAGAGCTGTGGCTTCGGGAGGAAGGGAAGGGCTCAGGCCTCTGGCACCGCGGCAAGGAGTTCTCAGGATGGCATCCATCAAGCTGGGGGAGAGCTACACAGCAACCTTTTCTAATTTATATTGAATGTGACGCTCATGGTATGCAATAACCCTGTTGGCAGCTTGGGTCAAGTACCTGGGTCTTGCTCCTCCTTGTCCCTGCACCTGGGGACCTTGGAAACACCGAGACCATGAAACTTGCACCCCAGAGCTGGCTGTAAAGTAAAGATTTTCACTAATTCTGACACCAGAGTCTTCTAAAAGTGCAGTTTTCCCAAGTGTTAGAAGAGAAATCAGTCGTGTGCTGCTCAAAACAGGACACAGGGTTAGCACCGCACTGCTACCAAACCTAAACCAAGCCTCCTTTCCCACGTGGGCAAAACCCAAACCTCATAGCTTGTGTGAAGCAGCTTTTGAGTGGTAACATTTGGGTGCATTTAGGACTTGGAGCAAAATGAAGGATTTAATCAGCATGTTAGTAATGCAATATGTGACTTTAATCAGTCCAGATGGCTCAACAGGCTCTTGATGTTTTGAACAGATTACTTAATTAAAATATCCATTGGAGGACTAATGGACTCACTGTTAAGATGTGTACGTTATTCTCTGAAAAAGTATAAACGTTTTATGGCTCAGCAGGGGAGCTTGGTGCTAAAGAAAGAAATGAGTGCAGCGTTGGGCACGGGGAAGAGAACCAAGAAGGAAATGGACTGGGAGGGGTTGCTGAAGTCCCTTGGTTTGCTGTATTTTGAAACCTCCACAGTGATTACAATCCACCTGCCCCGGTCAGTGTGTGGTGATTTCTCAGCCCATTCCATTCCCTGGTCATTAGTCAGAGACAACAGATTCTCTCTGCTGCCCTAAGGATGAGATTTTCATAACTCCTCGGTATCCATGAGCTTCCACTAAAACAAAGGGGAATTCCTCTTCCTTGAGCACCATGGATCACTGAGAGACACTATGTTGGAGTAATTCTGAAGAAAAAGAAGCTGAGACCTCCTTAAAATCTGTCTCTCACTGCAGCTCTGCTCACACCACTAAATCTCTCCAAAGGAAACTCACTTCTCTTTCCAGGAGAGCCCAGGAGAGCATTCCAGAGGAATTCCAGAGGAATTCCAGAGGATTCCAGGTCAATGTAAGCCCTGAGAAACAGAAGAGGACAGGAGAAATGAAGCTGGTGAGGGGTCTGGAGAACAAGTGGCTGAGTGGCTGAGGGAGCTGGGGGTGTTCAGCCTGGAGAAAAGGGGGCTGAGGGGAGACCTTCTCGCTCTCCTGAAAGGATGGTGCAGCCATGGGGGCCATGGGACAAGAGTAAACAGCCTCAAGTTGCATCAGAGGAGGTTCAGATTGGAATAATTTTTCCTCTGAAAGGGTTATTGCACATTGGAATGAGCTGCCCAGGGAAGGGGTTGAGGCACCATCCCCGGAGGGATTTAAAAGCCGGGTTGACATAGTGCTGAGTGACAGGATTTAGTGATGGTTTTTATCAGAGTTAGGTTCATGTTGGACTAGTGATCTTTAAGATCATCTTTAAGATCATTTAAGGTCCTTTCCAACCCAGACAGCTCTATGATTCTATGTGATTCTATGATTCTATGATTCTTTCTCTGCTATCTTGTGACATTAACTACTGAGCCATCAGCAAAAGAAGAGGGGACAAATTGCCTTCCCACTTTACAGCTGTGATGCTCTCCCAGTGGGAAAATTCAGCAATTCCATTTCTCAAAAGCCTGTTTTCAGCTGCAATCTGAGAAGTTTAATTCCTCCACTGGGTGGGATGTGCTGGAAAATGGATGGGAACATCTAAAACATAAAGGACAATAAAACTTTAAAGGGAATTAAACAGTGGTTTGAATATTTCTCAGAACAAAGTGCAGGAGGAATTTCAAAATAAACAGAAGAGAGAAGTGTTTTTGTAACCAAAGCAAATGCTTGTTATAAGGAAATAAACACAAGTGGCATAGGTTTATCTGTGTGCTTAGGTGACTTCTCCCCTTTTATATCTGATTTTGTGATTTGATTTGCTTTGACTCACTGGACGACAGAAGGCAGCCGCCTGTATCACTGATTCTGCTCTAAGAGTATGGCACTGCACAGAAAGCTCTCCAAATGAGACTAAAATCTCCCAAAGATGACAGCATGGCTCAGGTGGATCCATCAGTCAGCTGAAAGGAGCCATCAGTTCAGAAAGTCTGGAAAGATTTTCAAGTTCAAATCCACCCAAAAGTGTCAAAAATGTCACTGAGCCACATCAGCTGTGTCTAGTAAATCCAAACGAAAGCCTTTTTGCTTCGGTACAATCAGTGCCTCTGGTTACAGTGTCATAAAAACCATATAAACCTACACATTTACGGGAGCTTTGGAAACAAGTGACGCTGCCCCTGGGGCTGCCATCAAGGTGCTGGCAGTGGCAGTGCTGAGGCGAGCTGTGAGCTCTGCCCCACGGAATCTGCTCTCCACATCCCTGACAGCAGGTCTAGGTGGAGAGGAACAGGGGACAGAGACCAGCATGTCTGAGAAGAGATGGCAATGGGGTCAATTTGTGGCTCCCATGCAGCTCTCCATCAGTGGTTGAGCCACTGCAATCCCCACAGCGCTGCTCAATTGCCTTCGCGTTTGGTTTTCCCCCACGTTGTGAAGGAACAGATAAAGGACCAACATGGGATCCATCTGTGTGGATCAGATCTTTAGGACAGAGGAAAAATCCCAATTTCTCTCAGGTTTTGAGCTAGAAGAACCCAAGGTGTTGGCCTGGAGGAGCTGCCTGGGGACCCTGACAGAGAAGGGATCTGGGAGAAAGGAGATCCTACAGATGATCCTGGTCTAGTGGGAGTTATCCTTGCCTGGGACAGGGGGATTGGAACTTGAGTACTTTAAGGTACCTTCCAACTCCTAACCATTCTATGATTCTATGATCCTGACTCACATGAGCACAGACAAGACTTTGACTGTCACAGCACTGGGTTTCCCAATGGCATGGTTTGGTTTGATATGGCAGAGAAGTCTCTACTCACTCCAAAGCTAACTGTTTTAAGATCCTGCCCAGTTTCCTTCAGAAAGAGCTCTCCTGTGGATCCCCAGCAGGTGGGGCAGAGCACATACTGGCTCCGGAGCCTCGCGGAGTTCTCAGGGCCATTTCTGTTTTGTGGGGCTATGGGATATGCAGGAGCACAGCTGAACATCCCTTGGCCTCTCTGCTACCTGCAGGGAGACAGAAAGGACAGAGCAGCGGGGCTCTGCCTCCCTCCTGCTCTCCTCGTTCAAGCCCCTATGGATTGAAGGAAAACTAGAGAGGAGCAAGCGAGGCACATGGCATGAGCAGAGGATTTGTGTATGCTCTGCAAGCCACAGGACCACAGGGCATTAACACAGCTGAGAATGTCACCTCTTTGATTTGTTTTGAGTTCACCATATCCAAAGAGCAACTTTATCATGCAAGAAAAATATACCTTGAATTTAAAATGTCTCTCCAGAGCTTTGTTATTTCAGCAGGAGCTGTAATGACTGCCCTGGGGGGCATCACAGCTTCAGGATTCCATTTTGACAAATACCATTTGAATAGAAAATGACACTTTGTGTGGGGTGAAAAGAGTAAACAGAGTGAGCTCCATTTGTGTGTCTGAATGTCTGAAGCTCAGATAATGATCACACCTGTCTTTTCAGCAGCTCTTGTGGTGTGTCAGTCACTTTGTGTACATGAAGAATGAAATGCAACCTGCCTCCAGGTGGCACATCTCAATGGAGCCAGCTCAGCCACTTCTGTTCCCAGTTCAGCTCTTGGGTTTACTCTCTGGTTCCAGAAGCTGCAGGGAATTTGTTGTTCAGGAAAGAGAACCTGACTGCAACCCTATGCTCTGGAGGAGTGTTGGTAAAGAAGGGAAAAAACTCAAATGCCACTATTGCTCTCCAAAAATCCTCAGTTCTGGATGCTGCCCCCAAAGCCATGCCCTCTTCTTCCAGATGGTGGCAAAGACAGATGGATTATCGGGTTCCCACGCTGTGCCAGGTCATCAGTCAAAGCACCATCATCTCTGCCAAGCTCCTCTGGTGAGAGATATTCCCCATGTCAGTGTACGCCTTAATTCAGAGTTCTGGGCACATCCTGTGTGACAGAAGACATTCAGCTTGGCAAAAAAAACCTTGTCTTCTCTTTTTTCCAGAGCTTTCTGAACATTTACAGCGAAGACCTGAGGCGACCCAGGCCAGGGAATGGGGTGGGATCTGGCAAAGGCCAGCAGCAGAGCAGGTTCCCACAGTGAGAACCAGGAGAACATGAACACAAACCTTGAAAGAGGCTGTGGCTGATTTCAGTTAAAAGAGAAATGAAATTCTTCTGCTTGGGTTCTTAGGAAACAGTGTTTTCCAAAAGTGAGGACAGTGAACACATCCACTAATTCACCGCGTGGAATTTAACTGGATTTATTAAAAAACATGAATTCAGCACCTGCAACAATTCCTCCCTTGTGCTTTAGAAGTATCCTGGGTGTTAGGGGCCCTGGCTGCCAGCAGAGAATAAGCTCATAAAATTTATATTTGAGGAAAACTTTATAGAGCTGGATTTATTTTGAAAATACTGTCAATGCCATTTGCATTATTCCTCTTTAATGTTTCTATTTCTGCTCTGAAAAATTGATGGAATAAAGACTAGAGCATGATTCAGCCAAAGCTAATAGGCTTTGCCTTTAACTCAGCACTTTGCACAATTACAATTCTTGCGAATAGAAGAAGTCTCTCAATTCTCATTTTTCTTCTCATTGAAAAACTAACTTGACCGGTAAAAGTTCTGCTTTAATTACAACTCCATTTCTTGAGCAAGACTGTAATTTTTAGATGTGATTCTCAGAGCTCCCAAGTCAACAGCAAGAAGGATCACAGAAAACTAAGCTGCAATGACTCCAGGGTTGCAGGGACATATAAAAAGGAAGAAATGATCCCTGTGACCTTCCAGCTGAGCAGACAAATAGTTGTGTTTCTCCACACGCAACTGTGTCCCGCAGAAGTGAAAGAGGGCTCTCCACGCTCCTTTGAGCCTGAAGCCAAGTTCTGCTCCTGGTTGTGGCTCCTCCTGATCCTATTAATGCCTGCTCCCATGGGATGTGGCAGTGCTCATTTGGCACAAGTGAAACAAAGGTGTCACGAGATGCAAGCAACTTTTTGCTTTTTGAATTCCTCAGGGTTCTTAATTAATCTGTATATCATAACCACAACTGTTTGGTGCAAGTCTTGAGAATACAGAGGGAAAAAAAATCCCACAGTTTAATGCATTTTAGGAAAAATGCCTGACTCACAGAAGTGCCAAATCAGTTGGATTTCACAAAATTCAGACTTTTCATCTGCTTCTGGTATTTATGTATGCTGGGAACCTGTTTGCATCCCTCATCACGGGAACACTAGGCCCCTCTCTTCTAAGGGAGATTTTGGAAGGAGATCAGTTATTCTTGGGTCATAATCATTGTCATAAAGAGCTTTCCCACCAAGCAGTGGTTAGAGCAACAAAGAAAAGAAGAGAGAAAAAACTTCTGAGGTATCTCAGAGGGAAAAAGCAAAGATGTGCTGATGTGTGATAAGGATTATTCTCAGAAGCAGCTCTGCTGTTTCTACCTTCCAGATGATGAAGAGATGGTTGTGAAAGGCATCAGTTTCTAGGTACCATTGAAAGGACTGCTCTAGAGATTAAAAAGTACCTTGTATCTTCAGCCTGTGGGCTGTACAGAGCCCGGCTCTGGCATTCCAGGTGTTTGAATAAGGAGCAATTTACTCTGTTGGTGCCTTTAAAGGAGTTTGTGAGCACAGCAGGTAGGCAGCTGCCATCCAGACACCGCATTGGTGAAGAAAAGGAGAATTTAGCTGCCATCGAAAGGATGGGAATAGAAGGGGTTCTAAAGTCGGTGCAAAACTTAATCATAGAATAAAGATTTTTAAGACAATTTTCACATTGGATTAATGAGAGAACATGAGGAGGACATGAAGCTGTTGGAGTGGGGCCAGAGGAGGCCACAGAGATGCTGGGAGGGCTGGAGCCCCTCTGCTGTGAGGACAGGCTGAGAGAGTTGGGGGGGTTCAGCCTGGAGAAGAGAATGCTCCAGGGAGAACTTTGAGCCCCTTCCAGTCCCTAAAGGAGCTCCAGGAGAGATGGGGAGGGACTCTGGATCAGAAGAGGGAAACCATAGGGCGAGCGGGAAGGGTTTGACCCTGAAAGAGGGGAGATGGAGCTGAGATGTGGGGAAGAATTTCTTTGGGGTGAGGGTGGTGAGAGCCTGGCCCAGGTTGCCCAGAGAAGCTGTGGCTGCCCCATCCCTGGAGGGGTTCAAGGCCAGGTTGGAGGGGGCTTGGAGCAATCTGTTCTGGTGGGAGGTGTCCCTGCCTAGGGACTGGATGGGCTTTATGGTCCTTTCCAACCCAATCCGTTGTATGATTCTATGGGTTCTGCAATAATTGACATGATCCATCTGTGCTCTCTACTGGACTTCTAGCCAGGCATTTCTGCTGTCCCCAGGCTTGCAAGTTCATCCCTGGTTTCTGCTGCAGTAAAACTGCCCAGAGAAACTTAATCAGCCTTTGTGACTTATAAGCCTCCGTGAAAATGCTCTGCCTATGTTCTGCCTCTGAGCATTTCTGCAATATTCAAATGTTAATGCAAAATGTAATCTACAATATCCCTTTTGAACAAACAGCAATCAATCTAATACACTACAGCTCAATTACTTCCTTGGTCTCTGTAACAGGTGCTGTCAAATAAACCTACTGAATAAATCAGTCCCATTGTAACCATTAGGGAAGCTTTTATAACTGCATTTGCTGAGTGGGAGGACCTTTCTCTTTCAGTTTTTTTACTGACAGTCAGATAAAAACATACTAATCAAGAGAGACATGCAATAAATGCCTAGGAGGTGAACTCGTGTTTATACTGAGGTCTCTTAGTCCTCCACTCATTTGAAGATTCTGATGCTACCACAGCAAAGAGAACCAAGCCCTTTGGATCCAGTCCAGTTTTCACCATGGACAGACTTGGAGATGCCTAAAATACCAAGGCTGCCTGTATAATATCTGCACACTGAGCACCTTTGCATCATCTATGCTTTATTATTCTATCACAGCCTGTCATTTCTTATTCCTGGCAGGAGACTCACGGGGACTTCCAGCAAGGGCATCTGCAGGGATGGGGCTTGTCCCAATTATAAAAAATACTTCTCTCTATATTTTTGTCATGCTACGGCTCTGTATTTGCACCAAAATCCATTTTTGCTTTCTTTTCACTTTAAAAAATATTGCCCCTGAATATTTCCTACCTCATTCTTGCTCCTTTTAGTGTTAAAATGTTCACCAGAATGCACAGTGTTTCTTTTCATAAAGCTCCATGTTCTGGAAAATTGATCAAGAGAATGACACCTACTTAATATAGGTTTTTCCCCCTGTGGGAGTTGCTTCTTCTCCCCCCACAATGCTCTGCAGTAAGATTAAGCAAGTGTAAGCGTCAGCTCTTTCTGTTCTCCCAGGGAACAGCACTGTGATTGTCTGTTGGCATCAGGCAGCATGGACACAAATGCCCTACAAGAGCAGATTAGCAGAGAGTGGCTCTGCAACCATTACTCATTTAACTGAAATGTAAATACTGCTCCTCGAACAGAAACCGAGAGGCTGCTGTGAGCCAGGCGGGAGAAAGCCTGCAGGACTCCAGGGGGTTTCACAGTTCAGGAAGCAGAAGGGCAACAGAAAGAGGGTCTCTGAAGAGAAATTAAAGAGAGGAGATTAACAAGGACTGAACTGACAGGAAAAGCCACCCCTGTGCCACCACTGCTTGACGTTTTTGGCCATTTTTCTTCTCATGCCCACAACAGATGTCACTGCTCACACGCAGCTAATGGTAATGCTGGGGAGAGTGAAAAAATGGATGTGGCAGCATGTGGAAATGCTAGCCAAGGCAACCAGTTGGGAAGATACAAGAAAAGCTACAGTGCTGGACCATGTTTAAAAGTCTCTGCTATGGTACTTCCTTCTGGGAAGCCTATATTTTGCTCTGCAAAGTCTCTACTTTATCTGCAGAGCATTAAGCCCTGTGTTTTCTGGCAAGGGCTGCACATAGCTCAGTTATAATGAATGAAATAAGCTGGTAACAGCTGAGTATTTATAGGCTCAGTGGGCTGGTGCTCCAAAAAATCTCAAAAAAAAAAAAAATAATCTGAAAGCACTTACAAGTGCCTTTGGCTCCAGAGCAACATTGACAATTCCTGCCCAGCTTGTGGGAACACTCAGGAGGTGTCACAGCAGGAAAAGTCCCCATGTAAGTATCCTGAGCTCTGTGCTCAGCATCTTCTCGTCCACTTTGCAGTGAGCAAAAAATGAATTAAAACATTAAGATACAGAAAATCAAGATGGCATGTGCAAGATCACTGTGACTGTGACTACACAAGCTAAGTTCTGCATCATTTTCTGTGGAAGAGCTCACTCATGAGTAAAGACAAGGTGATGAGCTCATTA
>VXBJ01006138.1:131324-184749 GCA_013400055.1 Nycticryphes semicollaris
CACCTGGACATGTTCATGTGGGACCTGCTCTGGGTGTTCCTGCTCCAGCAGGGGAATTGGATTAGATGAGCTTTCAAGGTCCCTTCCAATCCCTGAGATTCTGTGATTCTGTGATATAATATAGCGACTTACCATAGCTTTGAGCAACCTAAATGTCTATCAGACATCTACCAGTTCAGGTGAATCTCTTCCTCCTTCCTGGAGAACCTACACTCCAAAACTTCTTCAACATATTGATCAATGACCTGGACAAGGGGATCAAGCGTATCCTCAGCAATTTCACTGATGACACCAAACTGGGAGGACTGGCTGACACTCCAGAAGGCTGTGCCGCCATCCAGTGTGACCTGGACAGGCTGGAGAGCTGGGCAAAGAAGAACCTCATGAGGTTCAACAAGAGCAAGTGTAGGGTCTTGTACCTGGGGAGGAAGAATTCCAGGCACCAATAGGGGTTAGGGGCAGACCTGCTGGAAAGCACTTCTGAGGAGAAGGATCTGGGGGTCCTGGAAGACAGTAAACTATCCCTGAGCCAGCAACGTGCCCTTGTGGCCAAGAGGCCAATGGAATCCTGGGCTGCGTAGGGAAGAGGTCCCAGCAGGAGGTCATTCTCCCCCTCTGCTCTGCACTGGTGAGGCCACAACTGGAATACTGCATCCAGTTCTGGGCTCCCCAGTTCAAGAGAGACAGGGACCTACTGGAGAGAGTCCAGCGTAGGGCAACAGAGATGATGGAGGGATTGGAGCATCTCTAGGTGTTCCTGCTCCGGCAGGGGGATTGGACTAGATGAACTTTCAAAGTACCTTCTAATCCCTGAGATTCTGTGATCTCCCTGATGAGGAAAGGCTGGGAGAGCTGGGACTCTTGAGCCTGGAGAAGAGAAGGCTGAGGAGAGATTTTACTCATGCTCACAAGGATCTGAAGGGTGGGATGAAGGAGGATGGAGCCGGACTCTTCTCAGTGGTTCCCACTGACAGGACGAGGAGCAACGGGCACAAGCTGGAACATGGGAAGTTTCATTCAAATATGAGGAGGAACTTGTTTGGGGTGAGGGTGGCAGAGCCTTGGCAGAGGCTGCCCAGGGAGGGTGTGGAGTCCCCTTCTCTGGAGACCTTCAAGCCCCTCCTGGATGCAGTCCTGAGTGATGTGCTCTGGGCAACCCTGCTTTAGCAGGGAGTTGGATGGGATGATCTTGAGGTCCCTTCCAACTCTGACGACTCCGTGATTCTGTGAAAACTGCAGGAGCCCAAGTCTGGACCTAATGAACCAGGCTCCGATATCAAAGAGCTACTGTAATTACAGACTGGTTCCTGCTCCATGGCGTCAATACAGCCCAGGTGACCAAGGTGCACGGCTCGTCACCTCGCCTCTCCATGAACCTCAGTAGTGTTTATGGCTCCAAATAGATAATCTTGTGGGTTGCACTGACTCCACAGTCATGTTTTTGAACTCCAGTTTTCCCATCGGATCCTACCTACCTGCTGATCTGTGGCTTGCAAGACAGCAAGGAGAATAATGGCTTTTTCTGTCTCTAGTACAAGATATTTCAGAATGAAAAAAAACCCAAACATATCCAACAACAGAGACAAATTCTCATTATTTTGCTCAATACAGAGCGTCACCTGGGCCAACAAACTCTGTACTGCGTTCTGAGATGAGAGGTATTGCAATGAATGGGAAGAGGGACAACGCCCCATCCCTGAAGGTGTTCGAGGCAGAACTGGATGGGCTTTAAGGTCCCTTCCCACCCAAACCATTCTATGATTTTATGATACATAGAGGTGCTCCCTTTGGTGTCCCGTCTTCGCCTAATCAGTAAGTGTGAGGTTACAGTGCTGCAAGAAAAAGACAGATTGAAAAACCTAGAATATAAGAAGTACTACTTACTACAGAGGAAAGGTCCACGTTTACCATCCTCCTGTCATCCAGGTTGACTGGCTGGAGGCCTGCGACGTTGATCTGGACAGAGGAGGTTCTGTACACAAAGCCGAGCAGCCAGTCACCCCTAGGAGCAGAGTAGAAGAGTGTAAATAAATCCTGTTGCCAAACCAATGCAGCGTGTGACTGCTCAGTCTACGAGGAGAGTAGAAGGGCCGGGAAGCCCTTGTTTGGACCAAGACTTGCTGCAGCTTTATCTGAGGTAGGAGTCGGAGCAGTTGAGTAGGTTCCTGGGACACAGCAGTGTAAATGTGAATTTAATCCCGATTCACTGCTGTAGTCTCATTTTATGCAGTGGGTTTAAGAATCTGACCCTTCTATTTATTTCTGTATTTGCTTAGAGATTTCAGTACGTTCATATATTTAATCTTTTTAATGTACTAATAGGTAGAAGTTCTCCAGCCTGTAGACAGCTGTAAACGTGATGAGGCCTACAATACCAGCATCGCTCACATAAATTCCAGCTGTGAAGCTCCTGGCAGTGCTCCTGATTTCTAGGTACTGTATAAATACATGGTCACAATGACAAAACTAGGAAGAGTTTGTTCCCACTGTAAGGTATTGCCATAAGTCACTGTGACAGTTTCAGGGTAGACTCCTTGAAAGGACATTGGAGAGAGGTTGGTGCTGGTCGCTTCTCACAGGGAATTAGTTACAGAACAACAGGGAATGGCTTCAAGCTGCACCAGGGTAGGTTTAGGCTGGACCTGAGGAAAGAATTCTTCCCAGGAGGAGTGGTCAGACCCTGGACTGGGCTGCCCAGGGAGGGGGTTGAGTCCCCATCCCTGAATGTGTTTCAGAGTGGTTGAGATGTGGTGTTGGGGGATCTGGTGTAGAGGAGAACTTTGTAGAGTGGGGCTGATGGTTGGACTCCATGATCCCAAGGGTCTTTTCCAACCTGAATGACTCTATGATTCTATGGCATGATGAGAGAAGGCAATGTGTCCTTTGGAAATAACATCCTTCTCCTGGGCTTAGCAACAGCATAAAACCCAAGCACTGCACTCTGTAGAGTAGAGTTGGATGCAAGTGATATTTGTCCTCTGTGATGGCTGCAGGTGATATGGACACGGACAGGTCCCCATTTCTGCATGTTCCTCTCCACTCCAAAATGGTCTCTACTGGAAATTTTAAGTTTATGCAGAGCTCTGCAAAACCTTTGTGAGGCATCCACGCTCCTTGTGTGTGGGTTCTTTCAAAAGATGAGCCAGTCTACTTAATCTGGGAAAGGTTTTCCAGCAGGAGTTTGTAACCCTACTGTGAAATCAGACAGGACAGCTCTGACAGCTGGCTTTCACCCTCCTGGTCTTTTCAGACTTCAAAGCTGGAGGAGACAAGCTACAGCAGACTGAAGCTCAACAAATTGGGCCCAAATCTGATCTTGCAGGAGTTTTATTCAATGTAATTCATCTGACCTAAATGGAGCTACTGCTGAAGTGACAGAACGAGGCCACAGTTTGTATAAGTGAGACCAGAGAAAACAGAACCAGGTGGGGTTTTACCACAAAATATTTGTGTAATCCTTCTCTCGTATCTGATATCCTCACATAAATTCTCCATATCTCAAACACACGTACTATTTTATTCCAACAGCACATGCAGGCTTTGAAACTATAACAAGATCAGGGTTGGTTGTTTGGTTTTTTTTTATATTCTAGGAAATTAATACACTGAGCTTTTTTCCAGTGAAATTGGCCTTTGTATAAGGCAGGGAGGAACGGCATTTGCCAGGGTAAATTCAGTTATACACAACAATTGCTGTCATTTATGGCTTCTTGGAGGAACACAGAAGCGCTCCCAAAGACGCAGCAATTGCTTTTTCTTCATGTCACATGAAGGAAATATTGTAACTGGTGTGTGCATCCAGCATCCATAAAACCTCTCATCATCCAAAAAGGACAAAAGCACCAATTCTTGTCCTAACTGACAGATGGGATTAATAATTTGTTGTTTTAATCCTGAGTCCTTTTAATTCTTTTATTTAATTCTTCGTAAATTCATATATATGTTTGATGCATAGTAATAGAATTCTTCCTCATCTGATAGATACATATCTCTGTATGGAAAGCACCAACAGCATTTTCAACTGTCCCTGAGCTGAGGGCTCGTGGGTTTATAAACTGTCTTGACTTGCAGTTACATGCTCTTTGCTAATCTTCCTGCCTGGTTATTTCTCAATTTATTTTCCCATGCTCTTAGTCTTCCCTGCTTCATTCCTTCATTTTAATTTCCTCTCTTCTAATCGTGCTGGTAAGCAGTATTCTTGTTACAATTACCTTCCAATACACAGTCATTAGATTTGATACTGTCACTTGAATTTTTAATAGCTTTTATAAGAGTGCTGCAGCTGTTTTGTGCCTCTCAATCTCCCTCTTCTCACCCAGCAGCTCTCCCAACTCTGCATCACAGTTGCCTGTGCAGTTTTGAAAGGCTGGTATTTGGTTTCAAGGTAACCTCTTTATTTTTTCACATCCTTAGTAAATTTGGTACAGCTATTCTAGCTATGCCTCCTTTGTAACTAAAATACCTTGTTCATGTGGACTGCCTTCATCAGAAACTGAGCCTAGCTATAAAAAAATCTTCAATTTGTCTGAGCTCCTCCCCTTCCATTGCAGTTTTAACATCTTGTCCCCTATGAGCAGCCCATAGTGAGTTATATTTTGAAGGTTTGATAGATTTTAATTCAAGTTCTTTAACTGTCAGTGAACTTAATGACTGTATTTATAGTTCTTTGCATAAAGCTGGCATTTAAAGGGGCCTCAGAATGTGTCAAATTTAGCTCACAAACACACTGACCCAGCTTTAAGCTGCCAGGGTGATATAACATTCCACTGTATGAACAGGACTCAGCACCTCAGGCTTCCAGCGTAACTACGCATTGCAAACAGCCAAGAGCAGGAGACAGAACAGCCTTCAACTGCCTCTTGATGACTGTCATCTCCAATTATTCCAAAGGAGAGACCTCTGGAGGGAAAAGGCTCTGGCACCTCTGCACCAACATACCCACCAGCTGAACAAATACTGCCTTGCACAATGTTTAAAAGGGGTACATGTACAAAGTCATTCCGAAGTGACAGGAGGATAATGAAGCAAGGGACTGAGCACATACAGACCTGCAGTAACCATTTATGATCCTGCCTGACACCACTTTTGTGATAGCTTTCCAGTACTTGGCTTCTCCTTCCACCGGTGCCCCCAGTAAGACCACATCTTCAATGATCCCTTGAGAGTCTATTAAGATAAAAGCAGAAAAACTCAGAGTTAGAAGAAGACATAGAAAAGGGAGAAGTGGCCTGGCCTCTGAACAGAAAAATGCAGTTCAAGCAGCAAAAAAACCCCAACATTCTTACTGATTTGGGTTTGCAGAAAACAGAATTATTAGGCTTTGGAACAAGTGAAAGTGGCTGCTGTTCCACATAGAGAGCAAATGTTGTCATATATTAAGCACAATAAACTCTTCCCACAACTAAAGTAATGAAAACCATGACCTGTACACACAACAGAACCCCCCCAGATCCTTAGTATTGATTGTGAATGATCAACAAGGAAGGCATTTGCCAGCACAAAGTGATAATGTATCAAACCGGTTTGATTTTATTGAAGGGTACTTTAGCCTGAATGCCCGGGGCATGGTTTGCTGAAAGGAATGTTGACTTTTAAGTGTAATAAATCTTCCTCTCTTATCAGACAGCTGCAGCTGGGAAATTTCAGTAGGAATAATGATTGAATGAGAAATACTGGGCAGCTCTGCTACTTTCCTAAGCTCTTACATAATATATTAATAAACATTCATAAATCTTCTTTGTAAAGAGAGATCAGGCACCTGATGTCATAGTAGTTAAACATAATTTACAGCAGCACATGTCCTGGGAGACTCCTGGGCACAGAATGCCAAATCCACACTCTCCACCTGCGGGAGACTGGTGCTTTTCTGGCATTTGCAGTTTATAAAATAATATGCTGAAGTTTACATGGAAGTGAAGTGAGAACCTTCAGTTATGATGGAGAAGTGCTGCCTGGCTACACTTTTAAAATGTAGATCACTTGGTTTCCTTTTGCTAATAGCAGTAAAAAGCCTGCAGCTACCTGTGATACCTGCATCCTTCTCTGAAGCATAAATCCCAGCACCTGACAACAACCCCAAAGAGCTCTCTTGGTATTATTTCGTATTGCAAAGCAAATTTTATACCAATCAAGAGAACAGCAAAGAGCAATTCAATTTTGTTAGTGTAATCTGTGAGCAATAAAGTTCTGTTCCCATAATCATGGGCAATGAAAAAGCAAACCAGCACCTTGCGAATGGGGAGCTCATTCCAACCACAGTACTGAATTCCCCGGCCACAGTGTGAACCAACTGAATAAACAAACAGCTAATTCATCATGATCCGGAACATTTCAGCAAGGTATTGGGAGCTTTTGTTTCTCCAGTCCTTTGTACAGCTTAGTACTTGCTCAGAACAAACATGTTCAGCCTTGGCTGAAAAATATAGTCATTTTCTTCAGAAGCTGACAGAGGTGGACGGAAACCTGAGAGCAGATCACTGGTCTACATAGTTGCTGACACTCTAGATGAATTAAATGTATTTCACAGTTTGCAAACCTTTTGTACGATGAAGAATAATAAAGTCTGCACAGCAGAAAAATTAAAAGAAAAAATTCATTACTTTATATTAGTTTACGCTTCTTATTTACTAAAATGTATAGGAACTGTGATGAAGAAATTAGACAAATCTTTCCGTGTAGTAACGTGTCTCTGAGGGGTCATTACTACATCTGCTATAATGTCATTTTCTAGAAACCTACTAAGTTCTTGCCTCCAAAGCCACTTGTGATGAAGTATCCCAAAAGGTTATTTAATTGCTTTGTAGAAGAGTATTTGCTTTTAACAGCGTCTGACTTGCTGCCATGGCGTTTCACTGGAAAATTTGGCCTCATAAAGGATACTGGCATCTGGATACAGAAGGTCTGCACAACTGGGCCTTGGATTGCTTTTGTGTGAGGCACCCACGTCCAAACCCAAATCCATCTCAGATGTCCCAGGTCCCAGCTCTGTTCCTTCTGTGGCTTGCACTGGAATGTGCCTGTGAAGAATGCCTTGGCAATCTGTGCTGAACATGCTGCTTTGCATCTAGCAAACAGCTCAGCTTTCATAATTCAATTAAGGAACTGAAAAATTAGTGTACAGTGGGGAGATGCTACGATACGTAATTAGGATGCTTAGATTTCCTTAGAATGGCAGCCAACCTTAAAGATCCCTAATGATTTCTTTTCACATATTACTTAGCTACAGTCCCACGTTACTCCAGTGAGAGACCACAGAATGTTAAATAAAAGCCTGAAAATATTCCAGCCCCTGGCATTCTTAGGACACAAAAAGAGTAGATAACAAAAAGAGGGCCAGATTAGGATCTGGGTTCTGTCTTCAGCATAACTCCATGAGAATCATTCTGGATATGATTAGACTCGTTTTGGGAAGAGAATTCCTGGATTTGAGGACTTCCATCTTCAACCAGAAGTGAAGTTCTGGTACACAGTGACTTTCTCCATCCTCACTGGATTCTATTCCTACCTTCTTGGACTTTATTGAACATTTTCCTTTATAAAGCTCCTTATTTATTAGCAACTCTCTGTGAGGCTAAACAGTTAATGAAGTAAATTAATTATGAAGGGGGGAGGCAGCCTGCATGCACACACTCAATACTGACTCAACTCCAAGATGCAATTTACATCAACTGATCATAATGATTTTAGTCTTTTTCTAAATTAAAAATAGAATCTATTAATAAACAGAACCACAACGGGTAATAAATTGACAGATGGTTTTATACTTGACTTTGGGGAAAAATTACCATGAAAATAGCAGATGACAGTGGCATTTCAGTGACTTAAACGGAAGGGAGGACTCAGGGAAGCAGATACAATAGCTACAGAGAGCTTCCAATAAAGGCAAAGCGTCCTCTGCCAAGATCCCTTTGGCGCGTGGGCAGCTCACAGATGGATCCAGCCGTTGAATATCACAAAATGTCAAGTTCTTGTTTACAGGCTGGAGACCAAACTGACACACAGGAGCACCTTGAGTGAAGACAGCGGATTTAGTCCATTGAACTGACTGAAACAACAGAAGAATTTGACTCCAAATGTATTCCTAAACCATTTTTTTTTTAAAGGTTTCTGTCCTATCCTAAAAAACTTGACTTCTGTTCTGGAAGAATTCTTCCTCTTGGAAGAAAAACTTCTCTACCAGCAGTAAGGAAAATAAAGGAGAAAAAGTTTAGAAGGTGAACTTCACCTTTTTCTTTAGCCATCTCCTGCAAGCAGAAGTAAATGACTCTTGCACCCAGGCTGAAGCCAATCAGTGTGACAGGTCGCTTGCCCTGAGGGAGAAGGAAAGGAGAAAACGCCATCAAATACTGTTCTAGTCCTAGAAAGGATTCCCCAAGTCCTTATATGTAAAGACTTACTCTTGTGCATGATCTTTGAACAATTTGGTTGATTTGGAAGGGATTATGTATCCTCAAAGTTATGCACAGCTCAATATTGAGAATTTGGCATATCTGAATATTTTGTATTTTTTAAAAATGCAGAAAATCAATCAATCAAAAGAATCTAACAATTGGAAGTTACAACAAAGCAGGTGTTTCAAACAGAAACAAAACAGACACTGCCATTGTTTTGAAATTTCCAGATTAAAGCCTAATGCAAGGAGCAAAATTTTCCTAGAAATGTATCAATAAACAGAAGAAGAAGCCGTAACACAAAAATAACAACCACTTCTAGACTTAAGACTAAATGGCAGGAGCGCTGTGTGGTGGCTACAAAAAATAATGGAGGGTAAGCTTTTATTTTGAATAGCCTAATAAGATTTTCTGTAAGATCAAAGGGAGCGTAATCTCAATGACAATGAAAAATGGTCTTTGCATTAACCAGGGACCAGGTGTGCCAATGGACTCCCCAGACATCACACTAACTAGGGTTAGACGCTCCAGCACATTGGAATGTGTGTTTTTACAATAATAAATGCGTAAAAGGCAAGTAAAAGAAAGGGCTTCTATGAAATAAAGGTTATTGCCTTCCCTGGGACTGTATTTTTATAGGAAATCAAGTTTCTCTGCTCTACTGTTTCACACTGTTATTTACAACCAGCAGCTCAGGGGCCATGGCTCCCGTACGGCTCCTCTATAATAGAGAGGATGAGGCTGTGAGAAGAACACATGGGCAGCAGAAATCAGGCTCCCTCCATGCCAGGGACAGCCCAGCAAATAATGCCAGGCTTTTAAGGGGAAGAAGTGTCTTTTGCAAGCTTTCTCATGAAGGCTAATTTCTGTAACTTCTTTCAGGTACCAGCCCATTCCACTTCTCTGCTGGCAAAAATATGGTTCGTGATGCATCCACTGCTGCACAGCCTTCTCTTATATTGTTTTGCTGATGCGTCCTAATTATCAGTAAACATTTTTTATGCTCAGTATTCTCTGTTTTCAGATTTCCAGTAGGTGAGTTGGCCTGGCTGTGACATGGTCAAGCTGCTTGCCATTTATGGATCTATTCTTCTTCATTTAGAAATGAATGCTAAATGGAACAAATCTCAGCAGGAATTCTCTGATTCTCTTGGGACTTCCTATTTTTCCTCAATGAACCATACACATGCTGGTCACCTTCATGCATTATTTTTTAATTTTTAATTTTATTATTCATTTTCTTCTCCCTGGAAAGATCCCACTTGACAGTTAACTGACATAACTATAGAACTTAACCTCCATAGGCCAGATCCCTTCCAGATTTTATTCCTAAATAATTTCTAGCTGATTACCTGCTGTCGACTGAGCAGGATATGTGCGAGGTGTTTGCCGACTTCAGCAGACCGGTGGAGACACACTCCCCAGGGGTTGTCAATGACACTGGCAACGGTCAAGAGGGAAGTTGGCCAAGTCAAGGCCGTCACAATACCTGCAACACAAAGCAAACAGCACATGTAGTCACAAATATGGCCTGCTCTTAGGAAACATCAAAAGCAAAATGGTTCACTGAAGTTAAAAGCTAAGGTTAGGGCCTTTTGTCATTTCCAGTTCTTCTTTCTCAAGAGCTAATCTGAAAGCTGTTCTGCTAGACTAAAGATAAGAAAGAATCTGATGTTCTGATAGGGAGGCAAACAGATGCTATACATGAATGTAACCTGCATGTTGGAAAGGTTTATGTAAAGAAGTAAAATACAGCGTAAAAACATAGAGAAATAAACAGAGGCACGTGTAAATGGAGGTGTTTCCAGCTGTAATTTTAAAAGAATGAGTCAATGACAAAGAGGCACAGCAACCCAGGAAAGCAAATCTAAATTACAGGTGTGGCAGAGAAGGTTCTCAGGCCAGTTCTGTGGGGCAGTGACAGTGCTGCCAGGGAAGATGTCTTCTCAGAAATCTTCCTTGTTTAGGAAATCTCCTTTAAACAGCGAAACTGCATGAGCCACTCAAGCAGTTCTGAGACAACTTAGGTTCTTACCTGACAAGGCAGTGAATTTTAGGGCTTCTTGAGCCATCATATTCATAAAACCATTCAGCAGGGAATCTAAGGTGTTGCCAAGCTCCATTAAGTACTTGGATTCCCAAGCCAGGCAGTACTGCTCCCTCGACTGCAACATGCTGTTCCATGGTGCTGTAAAGCTCCCTGAGAAAGGTTGCAGAGATGGAATTCATGTTCAGAGGAAACACAACAACTCACCTTGGCAAAATTAATCCAACAAAGAATCAGAAAAGAAGGATCAGGACACTGGAATACACTGGTATACTTTGAAAATCAGGAATCATATTTAAAAATACTGTTAGATTTAGATTTTATTTCCACTGTTTTACAATAAATTTGGGATGTGTAAATAATGCCACAGCTTTAGCTGTATTGGCAAAGTCTTCAGTGTGGACAAGCTCAGACTTCATGATCCATTCAATTGCCTCAGAGACTGCCAAGACAGATGGATGTTAACACTAATTATGTCAGGTATTAAGGACATTTGTCCTATCATCAGACATCAGGCCAAGTCCTGCAGCTCCATCTTCTCTTACAGATCAAAGGAGAGCCTACCCTGGAAAGTGCTGAATGGCTGCACAGACTGAGTGCAGTGGGACCAGAAAAATGGAAAATATGCAACATCTTGTCAAAAAAGTCTATTGTAGAGCATCTTCCCAGCACTTCATTTAGGTGAGCAAGTATTGCATTAATGGTTCTGTTTGAAAACAAGAAATCTGCATTTTCACATCCAGACCACAATTAGTTTTACTTTGCTGTCTAGCCTAGTTAGCCACTTCAGTTTAATTTTTTCCCCTCCAGATACTAATGAAAAGCAGCCCCTGGATGTTTGAGAGAGAGTGGATAATTTACGCTGTGCAAGCCTCATTTTGGGCTGCGAGAACAAATTTGAAGCCATACTTTTCTCCTGTTTGCTGTGTAGCTTGTACTAAGTGGCCAGGAGGGGCTGGCAATGCTATTAACAGCAGATAAACTCTAAAGGGCAGAGCAGAATTTTTGTTGTAATTAACTCAAACCCTTCCCACACTGCTCCTTCCCCAGCCAAGCGCAGGGCAGGTGGAGGCATCTGCTGACCAAAGTGGCACAAGAGAGCTCCAGGCCAGATGTGCTGTACAGGTAGGAGCTCAAAAATCAAAAGCTAATGAATTCCATATAATTACCATGCTGAGTCCCTCTGTCTTAAGAAGTCATGAAAGTATGCAGACAGAGAGAGCTGTAAGGAAGAAAATGGATGACAATTCTAGTTTGGCTTTTTAAAACACTATAGCAGATTGCTAGTTATGGAAGAAGAATGTGTGTCATTTATAACTTCCTTTTAAGGGCAAACAGACACAAAAGGGTTCCTGAAGGGACACACTTGTCTCTGTAAGGGTGCCTGGGAGCCCTCCAACCCCAAGGACTTGGACCCCTTGGCAAGCAGACAATGAGAAAAGCCAAAGTGCTGTACTGCTAAGTGAAAATAACATAACTCTGACAGCAAGCTGCAACCCAACAACCAACAGGACGGAGACATCCTTCTGCATTAATGATATATAGTATTAATTATGATGCTTCTGAACAAATTGGCAGCTGTTCAGTCAGGTTGCTGAACACATCAGCAGACAGTTGACATATTTTATATGACAAGCTATACTGGAAACTAAAACACTACAGACCTTTCAAGGTTGCTGCCTCTAAATTCACCTCCTGAGTGCTGTTCTTAACAGAATTTACTTGACAGAACTTTCTTGCCAATAAACCTCATTAGCTGGCAGATACTGAGAACGAAAAAAGACACTATTTTCTGTTAATTGCAGGAGGATAAACATACGTTTTCAGAGATAGGTGAGACACTTGATACTCCTGCTGGAAATCATCCACCTCAAACAGACCTTTCCTAGCAAAACCAGATAGTATTTGTTAACAGAAACAATCTACTACAGTTACTATTAATTCTGCTACCACTACTACCAATTTACTGCCCTCTCTCTTTCCTCTGTTTTGATTGGGACTGCAGATTGGGTAACAAAATCTTATGTTGAGAGTTGATCTGTTTTAGTTACCAAGCCATGGAAATGTGGGGAAGACATGGTGCTATGAGAGACAAACACTGCCTGAGTGAAACAGAGATGTGGCTTTCCAGGCTCCTCTCAGCTTCCTCGCCTTGTTCTTACCATATTTGCCAGTGCACAACCATCCAGTAATTGCTATGGTGATATGAAGCTGTTTGCCTTCAGTAAGTGGGAGGAATTCAAACTCTTCTATGGCTCCCACACGCTTCTTCATCTTGTATCCTACACACAGCCAGGCAGAAACACGAGTTTTAGAAATTGCAGGGCAAGGACAGACTCTGCTAACAGTAGAAATTCATAAGAAATTACTTGGCTAATTTGGATAAGGTTTTCTTTTCTTTTTTTCCTTTCAAAAACCCACAGCGAGCCCATGCTTTACTTAGAGCTTGGTATGGAGCCAACATGATCCTTCTGAGCTTGTGTGATCTGAGGGAATCCCAGCAGAAGGCTTTTTTGCTGCAGACAAGACATCAGCTCTAACAGTCACTGCTCTCCACGGCAGCATCTTACTAATCCAAAGCAGCAAACTTTCGTTTCCTTCATTAGCTGAGTACCAAATTTGGTCACCAGGTTTACAGTCATCTTGATCAGAATTGAAATAAAAAGTTCACAGTTGTAAGATTACACCTCAAATGGCTTCCCTTGCCCCTCACAGCTGGATTAAGTCATTAGTTCTGCATCTACATGTGTTAAATCCTCTCCCTCAGGAGCTGGGAAATGTGTGGTCATGCTCTTACCAGTAAGACCAGCTCCAGCTGCTCCAAAAAGTGATGCCATGACAGCAATTCCAACAGTCGACCCTAGAGCAGCTGCCCCGGCACTTCCAATGATAGTAGCAGCTCCTGCAGCAACCAAAGGGGCAGCAAGACCCCCCGTCAAGCCTGAAGATGCAATAAGTGGTATCACCAATTTATTATCACTTACAAAAACCAGGCAGTCATTTCCTGGGGCTGTGTGAATATTGCTAATGATACTGAGCGAGTACAAATGATGGACCTTCTTGCATCACCAATAAAGGGGCTTTCTGAAACCCTCCCCAGGCCCTGAATCTCTGCACAGATTTTTGACTTCAGTAAAAATGAAGAATAATTTAGAAGTCAAAGGAAGAATGTGTGGTAGAGTGGAGTGAGCTGTGCTGCATTTGCTTGGGAAACACTGATCCAGTCTCACACTGCTCCAAATTTAGAGGTGAAGATCAGATCCTCTTAAAATACAAAAGCAGGAGAGGAGAAAACACATTTATGGGTGACAGCCTCAGATTGATATTTCCTCCAGCCAGTGAAGCAACACTGGAATAATATTTCCTCTCATTCTTTTGGTTTTATTTTCATAAGGCTAAAACTTCTCTTGGATTTGATGTCTCTTTTGTTGTTTTTTTTTTTCTTTTGCTCAGGGTGTTTTTGGCATCCGAAGTGACACACTACATTCAGCCTGGCAAAGAAAAGCAGTGAACGCTTTAAAATTGGAGCTTGGGCTAAAAGGCACAAGGGTTTCTGCTGCTGAATGTGTAATTCAGACTCCCCCCACCTCCTCTGCCCCTGTGCTGTGTATGCAATTCAGGAGCAGCCTCGGGCAGCCTCACCAATGACTGTTCCGCCCCCAACGGTTGCCAAACCGATCAGCAGGTATCTCTTCAGCTTTTTTCTTCTTTCTTTCTTTTTTCTTGATACTTCTGCGGTTCTGTGGGGGGATTAGAAGCACAAAAACTGATGAGAAAGCTTGACAGATAACAGTACTGCATCAGAATCTGCTTTTATTCTCCTCAGTTTAATTTCCCTACCGGGAACACTATAAAGTAACATGCAGGTGTGGACTGTGACAACACACTCAGATTTATGAGCACGGAAATAAACCCACAGATTTAAATGGAAACGATTTAATTGCTGACAAAAGCCACAGACATTACTTACTTGAAAAACCCTTCCTAACAGGGATGAAGCTTGTAAAAAAAAAGAAAGAAAAAGTCAAAAGCATTTCAATAACTTTATGCTGCCCGTGTGTCTTAAAAAAAACACAAGAAAGCTAAGTGGAAACAGAGGAAAATGTTTGAAACCAAAGAGAAGAGGGGTAATTTGTGTTAAAAACCAAGGAGATGGAGTTAAACTATTTTCCAACAACAGTGTTTGTACTGAGCTGCTTTCTAATTGCGCATGATGATATAATAATATAATAGGTATTAAACACAGTCATTAGTTCATTTCTCTGCGGGCATTTAAACTACATTTTAACAAGCTTATCAGAAATAGGTAAATAAACCGAAAAAGAACAAACATAATTTATTTGGCAGTACTTTTGGCTTCTCTCCACTGTCTTTGGTTTCCCTCTTAGAAGAAATATTTCCTACTTGAGAAGAAAGTTCGAGAAACAGAGGATACTGGAATAAGACGTTTACAGAGGAAGGCTCCTTCTAGCCGGCTTATGCAGCAGTTAATCTGGGTCTTGAAACGTGAGAATTTATCTTGCTTCCAAACTTGGATATTTTCCCTCTTAATCGTAGCCTAATTGTGGATTTTCATTATCCATATAATTGCATAATCCTTCCTGGAATCCCCTAAGTACGCTGTAATTTTGATAAAAACAATTTTAGATGAGTCCCAAACAATACGCAGCTTTGTAAAAACAGCAGGAGGAGAATGAAGCACAGTGAGTGAAATCCCCACCTCGCTGGAGCCAATGGCAGAACTCCCACTGACTTGCATGGCAAGGAGACTTTGTCTTCGCATAGATCCTCCAAAAACAACCCCATCGTGTATTACCTTCCGCAGCTGCAAACGTGACTGGTTGCAGAGAACAATGGTGCACCCTGCAATGGCTACCTCTTCAGCAGTTTCTGTAAAACCAAGTTCACTTTTTACAAGGCCATGGTCCAAGCAACATTTGGATGTGCCTGCAGCCACCAATCATGCCTGGCATTGGAGAAAATTGCTCCTGGAGTTCTTTAAACAAGTGCTGCAGTCTGACTGTAAATACCTAAGTTGGCAATATCCAGAGATTTCTGTTCATCAGCTTTTATAGTTGATATGCTGTTGTCTTGGGCTGAAAATAATGACACTGAGAGAGCTGAAATACAACTAACCTGGCTTTTGTTGCAATAACGAGCAATTTGAGTTCTGGGTAGAAAGACAGTTTACAGCTAAAGCCTCCCTGAAGGTGCAGTAAGTTCATGCAGATACTGTCATGAGAACTTTTGCCTGTCATTGCTTTCCTTCCGTAGCTACTAGCAACTGCTTTTGACAGTCGCTTTTCTAATAGCTTCTGCATTACAATTATCACTTGATTACCAGACTGCTCTTTATCCACTACAGTAATTAACTGCCTCTTCTGGTACTTCTCTAGCCTCAGTGATCTTGGATGTGCAACTTCTTGCCTGAACCATATATTATGCTCAGGGAAATTTTATAGTTGGAATGACAGGTCATTTTCCAAAGATGAAAAGAGGCAGGAATACCTGTTAGCAAGCAACTTTTGTTTTCTGTGTGCAAAAGAGATTCTCACCTGCAAGTCAGAACATGTTTGGTGCTAGTAACCTGAATTTAGGTGTTTGGAGCATTGTTCTAGAGATGATTGTACATTTAACCTTGCAGGTTCTGGGCCACAGGCCAACACATCCACAGGCAGGAGCAAAACCTTCTGTTAACAAATAACAGTAAAAAAGGCCTATGCAGAAGCTGCCAAGCCCCTCTTTGGTTGTTACTGCTCCAAAACCCCTTACAGTGGATGGTCAAAGCTGGAAGCATCTGAAGCAGATGTTAATGTATGTCCTGCCCCCAAAGTCTGTGAGGTTAAAGCGGCGACAGGTTTATATTCTACTTCCTTCCCCCATTGAGTCCTAACTCTAAAACAGAGGGTCACCAATTCCCCACAAATCTCAGCCTTGCGCCACAAGCCACAGCAGAACAGTCCCCACTATGACCAGCCCTTGCTCCTGCATGACAAATGGTCGCCTAGTTAGCAGTCCACGATCTTTGAGATTATTTTGACTTTCCCTTTTTACAGTGTGCTGTAAAGTTAAGCTTTATTTAAATAAAGCTATAACAGAAAGATTTCTGTCACGTGCTGGGCCCCACAGTAACGTCTGAACTGTACTGTGTCAGGGATGTTGATTAAAGCCTTTATTAGCACTCAGGTTAATCTCTGAGCCTGTTTGCTGAGTTGACAGATAAAAGTATTAAGCAGTCCCTTGAAAGTCCGCTACAAGCACGTTTACTATTGCACATATTGCTAAACCTTCAACAATTCCTGCCTGAAAACTGGAATATAAAAATATTACGTTTCTTATAGATACCACCATTTTGGCTGTTTCATGTCTGAGGACTGGCAAATAAGAGAATTAATCTTACGTTAAGAACACAGAATCAGAAGTCATGTCCCTAAGTATCTACAGATGCAGGCTGTTGCCCTCAGAGATCTACCTTCAGCAGGAGTTAGACTGACGGCTCTTAAAGAGGATACAGAGAAGGACAGATCCGTACAAAATCAGCAGCTGAGGACCTAATCCGGAAATTTATAGGAACCTCATGTTCTATCTGAAGAATATTGGGCTGAGAGATAAGAGACACAAGATCTTTGTGATGTATTTAAACATAATCTACAGTCTAGGAGAGGCAACTGGCACAAGGCAATGAGGCAGTTCAGCACAGAGTGGCCCTTACCAACTTGCAAGGCTGGGTCTCAGCTCTTTAAGAGTGCTGAGCTTTCCTGCTTTTCCGTGCAGGCAAAGTGCTGTGAGGGCTCTGCAACTCTAATCAAGCCATAAATGATTACGCTATTCCATGAGGGGAATGATCAGAGACTGGACTTAGGCACAGGTAATTACTGCTAAGCTTTTAAGCACCAGCAGTTTTTTTAAATCCCACAGTCAACCCAAATGTCCTTACTCTGACTCTTCTTCTTTTTGCAATCTCAGGCTCTCAAGCAGAGATTCCTCCAGGACTTCCAGCTCCTCCAAGGGGATTCTCAGCAGCCAGATGATGTGGCAGATCAACACCCTCGCTCGAGCATCATAGTACCCTAAAACAGAGGGAAGCCCAGGAAATCAGTATCTTCACCACACCAAATTAAATAGTGAGCTTTGTGCTCAGCTGTGCTAGAGAACCATGTCACACACAAGTGTAGCTCCTTCCCTTGGGCCCTTCATCTTCCAGGTATTTGAAAACAACTCCTATTATCTAGGGAAGAGAGCGATAAATGGAAAATCCTTCTTCCCTGCAAACCTCATACCGCGAAGAGAGTCACTCCCCCAGGGAGTGACCCCCAGCCTCTAGAGTAGAAAAAGGATCTCAAATCTTTTGGTCTTCATCCTCTGTGATAGAGGCCTTTTGGCTCTGGCTAGGCTACCTCTTCTCAACAGAGAAATGCTGCAACAAGACTAGTCCTAACTGGAAATATCAAATATATATATATGGGTAACACGACACAGTGCACTAACGCAAGATACGGTATTTTGTAAAACTGCACCTCCATGCTAAAGCTTTATATTCAGTTCATCTTGTTGGCAGCAGGAAAGACACTGGAGATTAAAGACTCCACACCAGCTCACCCAGCAGCAATGCTGACAATGGTTTGCATTTACACCTCACTGCTGGAGACGCTGGAGCGGACAGTGCGCTCAGACAACACGCAATAGGAGAAATGATTACTCCTGAGCTCATAAGCAGGTTTTCTTAAAGAAAAGACATTTTAAATGTAATAGATTTTAAATTATTTTTGCCCACTCTTGATTTTTAAATATGTTTCTCTCAGTAGCACTTGCTGCTTCCTGGGGGTAGGCTTTTGTAAAGGGTTCTTGTCGTGCTTTGGGATGAAAAATGCAATTGCTTTTCTAGGGGTGGCTGACAGCAGCAAGGCCCAACTCTGATACCTGCTGCACGTAGATCATGTATGGCATTTGGCAATCTATTATGTTTATTTATTTATTACTATCATCACCAGGATACCAAACTACTTCAGGAGGTTTTAATGATGCCATTTTAAAGCACCTTTTGTGCTTAGTTGAGAAATAAGATAGTATTTATCTTCACTTCATCCCCAACAAGTGCCACGTCTTGTGAGCCCCAGCAGGTGTTTTAATGAGCAGCCTTCTTGCTTCTTGGCTGCTAACACACAACTTAGCTTTTCACTCAGTCAGCTTGGCAATAAGTCAGTGAGGCTTGAAAATATATTTCTTTTAAATTCCAGTTTAGCAAAATAAGCAGTTTTGTAATAACTGACTTGTCAATTTTCCATTAAAAATAAAGCAAGCACAAAACTGGTACTTTGTTCTGCCCTGAAACAGGCTAATCAGCAACCAGTGAGTTCTTTCCTGTGAGAATATGCTAAAACACAGAGATTTAAAAAATGCAGGTAGTGATATAAAACAGGCTACTTTTAGAAATGAACATTTTGCAAAGTAGGCAGTCCTTATTTCCTTAATTTTATCAGATTAATCCATGGTAGGGACTGCAAACCAGAAAATTGTTTTACACATAATGTAATAGATGAGTAAAATCACATTTATTTATAATAGGCTTCACAGGACACTGTGTAATTTATTCCCTGAATATTTTTTTTCTTTTCAGGCAAAAAGTGGTCTACAGAAAATTTTCTAGGCTGAGATTTTCATAGCAGCTTCACTGCCTTCCTGTAGGAAGAGGTGTGTGCTCCCCTGGAAACGCTGCAGAAAAAAACACCCCAGTATTTCATGTCAGAACTTTTCTACTGTCACGTACAATTGCATGCCAATACACAACGTAAAGGGAAGGAGCTGAACAGTTTAATTTTTAATAGGTATGATTAATCATTCCTGATGTAATAGTTGCTTTTCCTGTAGAGGACACAGGGAAAGAGTGTACTGCTTTTGCTATACAGGCAGCTAAGATAAAATAGCTTGGGCTTTTTGAGCATTTTAAAGTATCAGATGTAAAGTCATCTGCATGATTCTTACAAAGAATAAATGCTAGATAAACTTACCATCTCTAAGAGAGAAGGCTAGAAGGTCCTAAAAAGAAAGAAAAAAAGAATATTCTAGTCAAAACTGATGATGTATGCCTGGAGGTATCAAAATGGAGGTACGAAAACCCATCGGATTACGATTCAGTTACTGCAGCACGAGAGTTCATACACATGGGAAGCCACAGCTCAGCAGGGCAGCACAGACAAAATTCTCCATATGCAGGTACAAATGGGTGGACAGAAGTAGATAATGCTTGGTATATGCTGAAGTATCCCTTAATTTTTTTGCTATTAGTGACTCTGTTGATGTGAAAGCACCACAATTACACTAGACTTCAAAGTTTGGAGAAATAGGGCTGTAATTCTCCTACCACTCTAATATCTTCTGCTCACTGTATGATCATATATACTCATATTTTCAAAATAAGTAACAGGTGTGAATGCTACTCGAATGGACCAGTAGCCTCCATTTTCTTTGGCATTCTGAGAATTCATAACTCTAGGTAGTAAGGCTGAACTGGCATGGAATTCTTTTGGATTAAGTGCTCAAAAATAGTAAACTCGGAATTTATGGCTATCTGTCAAGACTGAGGGACTTGACTTCTGTGTTGGTTCTTCACCATAAAAAATCTGAAAAACAGATCAATACCATAGATGGTTTCTATAAGCAAATCCATGAAAAAAGAGGCCACTGTTTTTACTACTCTGTTCTCTTTTATTATCAGTGGATAAATTTTAAGTTCGTTATGTAACTACACCACTAAGGAGGAGCTCAGTTGAGCTACTTCCCTCTCCTGCATACAAATAAAGCAGAGCTGAATTTTACAGGGAATTCTTTAGCCCTTTGGGAACACAAAAATATGCAGCCAAAGATGTAGGATGCTGCCAAAGAGTTTATGATTATTAGTCCCATAAGCTCCTCAGCAAAATTTGTATCGTAAAAATGTCTCTAATCTTTCCCCTACTGCAGGAGAAGTGCAGAACAGAGAATGAGCCATCCTTAACTAACTCCTACCAGAAGAGGGGCAAACTGTAGATATTATCCAGGTAAAAGTAACTGTCTGGACTCTGAATATTATTTTGACAAGAGAAGAGTCTGCTATTTGATGAAGGAGGAGAGAGCTTTTGCATAGGACTGGGGAAGCCAAAGGATCAGGGCAGCTGAATTCCCACCTACAGGTGCTTTTTCTATGCCTTATAGGCATAGGCCCAAAACCTTCACTCCACTGCCGCCTGTTGTTTTCACACACAGCTCCACTGCTGAACATCTGGGTGGCTGTTCCCATCCACAGAGAAAGCCTTCTTCTGCTTGCCTGTCCTGCAAGTCCTAAGGGGATAAGCATTTCCAAGAAAGTATGTGCACGGCTGGGCTCTGCACAAAGCAGTCACCAGGGTTCCTTCATCCTGCATCCCAATGGCCAGAGTGCTCACCCAAGAAGAGGAAGGTCATGGTTTGCCATCTCCAGTGTGTAAATAACCTTTTAATTTAAATTAATCACTGAATCAGAGCTCTTGTCTTTCCCCAGTTACCACACTGTGGAAAAAAAGAAAGGCTCCTTTTAAGCTTCGGCTACAATTAGTACACACCCAGGGCAGACTGTTCCCCAGGGTGGTTGGTGGGATGTGTGAATGGGAAACATTAATCCCCACAGGCAGCGGGAGGAACATAACTCTGGTTTCCCAGAGCCCAAGTACAGTAACTACCCAAGTATTAGATATGAGGTACTCTCACCTCCCCACAGGCTTCAGGTTTGTGAGGAAGGGATGGCCCAGCAGAAGGCCCCAGGATGGGAGCCCCAGGCAGAAAGCTGACCAAACAAAGAGCCTTAAGTCTAGAATAAGGTGAAGCTTGTGGCCTTGCTGCCATCATTTTCCACAGGTTAATTTAAGCAGCCTCTTGAACAGGGTTACTGGTTTGTGCAGAGCGCATTTACGGGCAATAAATTCTAAATTCTCCCCATGTGTTGCAAAGGGAGCCATGGGTGTTGACTCATGTCCAGTATGACATGCCCAGAACCCTCTGTGACATCTAATATCAAACAACCGCTGTTAAAAATCTGGCCTAAGCATTTATATACATGCATTTCAAAAGCTGAGGGATGGAATCGGGTGATCAGGTGACAAACTGGAACTACTGTTTTTATTGCATCTGTGCCAATTAGCATTCTCAACTATTTCTAATTGGTTTAGGCTTTGCACGTACTGCTGCGCAGTCATCTGGAATCCAACCAGCATGGATTAGATTAGTTCATGAGTGGGGTGTTTTCCTCCTCTAAGCAGCAGTTGTTGAACTTCAGTCTTATTCTGAAGTTGGCATTTGAGTCTCCCTGTGAACTCTATACACAAGACTATCCTCCCCTGTAACTGAAAAACCTCAGAAAGAAAGGGAAGCAATCTTTATTCAGAGTCTTTGCGAGCACTTTATGAATAACTGCAAGTTCAAAACCCATTTCCTCAAGAACAGAGAGCATCCAATCTACATTGCCCTGTGTGTGTGTGTAGAAAACCATAGGAAAATGGGCATTCTAAGTATGTCCAGAGCAAATAAAAACACCTTATTCATAACAACTTCCAACATTTTCTAACCTATCATTACTTCTTGACTTTTTATTGTTGCACTGCCTTCTCATACCACACCCACAGCCTGTGTGCTACTGACTACTGTCCTTAAAGGATTCAGTTCACCAACATTTGCCTGTATTAGTCACCTGCAACGAATGCAAACAAATATAAAAATCCATAATCCCCACATTTTTATTGAATCAATGGTGAGCTCATCACTCATCTCTTGACTTCATGTGTCATCCCCTTAAGCGCAGCTGAGATGAAGGGCATTCAAACCTCAGGCACTAGTGCCTGTGTTGCCACTGAGCAATTAGAGCGTGCACTCGCTGCATTAACAGTAAATGTTGCTTCAGTAGCAGCTGAATACAAAGAAGCAAGAGCACCATAAAGCAATGTATTGAGAATTCACAGAGCTTTGTCCCGTAGCTTGTTTATTTTCAGGTAAGAAGGAAAAAGCTGATCTCAGCTTGATGCACTGAACTTTCCCACACGCCAGACTGCTTTCCTCAAGAACCTTTGCAAGCCTCTGCTGCCCTGCTCTACAAAAAGCCTTTAACTCTATCTTTCCTTTGTTAAAATCAGTCCTCTTGCATATATATATATAAGATTGCATAAGGTACTGATGTTGTGGCATCAGACTGATAGCGATTCCTCATCTTTGCTTTCAACTAATCAAAGAATTGTTATCTATGGCTTCTGTATTCCACCTGAAACCAGGTGATAAGTGCCTCAATTCTCTGGCTCAGAGCAAAATGCTGTGTGCCCCCACTGATCCAGCACTGCTTTTGTAAAAGCACAAGCTTAGAGCAAGCACAAGCTAAATTTCACCAAAATTTCACCCTTAATTAACTCAGCAGTAATGCAGGAAGACTTTCCTAATTCTAGAGAATCCATCCTGAAGCAGAGAGAACGAGAGAAACAACCTGGGAACTACTGAGCCATCTAGATGCAGAAAGAACTGAGAATGGATTTATTGATTTTGAGCAAACAACATCAAAATGGCTGCTCCTATTTTAGAAGAGCTGTTCTAACTTATCAGTTAAGCTTAAGATTGTCACTCCACTCATTCTGTTACAGGACTTTGGGCATTGTAACATTTGGATGTTTGGAGCAGATGCTCTGATGCCTTTTATGGAGTGACCAGGAGACACGAAAAGATGGCTGAGATAATGGGAGCTGATCGTGATGACCAAGAAAGTTCACTGATATCTTTACTTACGCAGCCCTGTTCTCACATCTGCTGTTCCCTTGAGCCATTGCTAAAGGTGAGTGTGTGATAACTATTACTATCAGAACGCTGGGCTGCACGCAGGATGCCTCACTGTTTCCTCGTGTGTGATACAGAGCAAGGAGCATAAAGTGACAGTGGCCATGTTACAGCTGGCATCAGCAGCAGCCTACTCTGCTCTTTGCCCTGCATGGCGTAATGTGAGCATGGATGAGGAGATATCTTCCCCAGCTGTGATGTTGCAGCAAAGGTGAATGTCACCAAAATGCTTTGCCTCTTTTATCTTTACATCAGCTTCTACGTCAGAACATGACAGAGTAGCCCCAGTGTCACTAATGCTTTCTCAGTGAAAGAAAATAAAGTCACAAAAACTTAATTCCCGTGTGGCCAAAGCTGACTCTGGAAAAAAGACTCTGGAATATGTGCTATTTGGAGCACGTACCTAGAGCTGCTCTGTATTAGAGGTATGGTGAAAGAGCTTTAAACAAATGAAAATCAGGTCTATCATGTTCAGTGTTTCCCAGAAATCTGTAGAATGCACCTATGAATCAAAGCCACTGCAATAATGCAAACTCAAAAGTTTGACAGTTCTCAGTTCTGTAGAAGAAAGGCACCAAAGTCACAAAAAGTTAACTCAACAGACAGTAACGTGTCTCATGTTCATCACTTCCATGAGCTGTTAATGGATAGAGAGTCTGCCAGGCATCCACAGAGCTGCTCAGAAATATATGCATATCAGAAATGTTGATTTGCTTCCCTGACTGTACAAACAGAACTTCAGTTGCAAACAGACAAGTGTGACAAGGAGCATATGAACTTACCTGGGTAATGACAACTGGGTTTTCTTTCACGATGGGATCCTTCAGCAAAATCTCAGTAAATGTTTCTGTGCCCTCACCTCCTAAGCCACTAGCAAACGCTGTCATGGCAGGTAAGACAGCATCGGGCAGGTCCAGCCATTTCACAAAGCCCTCAATGAACTCTATCCTGAAGGAGCTGCAAAGCAACAGTAGCAGTCATGGCTCCATAATTGGATATTTTTGCAAACACCTAATGTCATGGTGTCCTTTGCCTTTCAACAGGCTTCAGAACAACACCAACAGAGAGAGGGTGAGAAAATGCCAACACCAGCAATCAGCTTCTAGGCTCTTTTTGTGTCACCCTTCCCAATCTGAGCATTCATCTTCATGAAGAGACCCAACACCAGAAGGATCTTCCGCTCCCCCAAGTTCAGAAGATCTCCCCCCAAAATCTGATACCAGCTCCATCCACCCACGTTGCTCACCCCTTGCTACCCCGTGTGGTACCTTTGCTCGTTTTCAGGGAAGAGCCATGCCAGGGATATCCCACAAAGTGCCGCGTAAGCAAATCTTCCCGGCTCCCCCAGCCGCTGGCCAAGAAGCACACATGGCTCCTTTTCGCCTGCCTCTTCAGTCCTGCTGTGCTGTTTTGAAACCAAATCTCTCCACTTCTCTTCCACAGCCATTTTTGCCTACAAATTCAAAGAGGAAAAAGCAGAAGGAAAAAACAAACAAACCAAGGACGAGCTGGAAACCAGGAAGTAAGGAGACAAACTGCCTGTGTTTTTCCACTGTCACGCTTGCTTTCAGTATTAAGTCAAGCCTTTCACAGTCCAGCTTTTGTCTCCTCTGCACTACGTGGTGCTGTGACCAAACAAGACAACAAACTTTCTATTCTCCAGTTCTCAAATGTTTCACACAAAATGACCTGACAATACTTCACACAGCAAGAGGAAAATCCCCATCAAGATGCAAAAAGACTGGGCTCTGCTCAGGCATATAATTCACAAGATTACAACAAAAATAACATGTGAAATAAAAGCTCTGCACTTGGGGCAGGGACCAGTCTACAGCTGCCTAGAAAACAATTTGCCTGTCTCAGCCTCAACCCAAGTTGCTGCTCTGTTCACTTTGCTGACGGCATTAGGAGTTGAGTCCAGCTGCAGCCTCTGATGAGGGGGACTTCTAATGTGTCCCACAGACATTGCTGAGCTTCGCTTGTAACATTCTCTCCTCTATACAACCTGTCACTGCTTTTTCCCTAAACATGAGATCCCTGCACCACACAAACCATCAGGTGGGCCAAAATATTGTTTTTTCAGATGTCCTGAAAAACTGAAACAGTCACTCAACCAAACAGCTTCCAACTGCTCCCCAGAGCTTCCCTGATTCTACAATGAACCAAGATGACTGACATCAGGCAGACAGAGCAAGAGCTCATTTCACAATTTAGCGTGGGTAACAATGTGCACCAAAGCTCACTCACATAACCTGAAATTGCTACTGACTTCAGCAAGATTCAGTTGGTTTCTAGGGGGCCACCTACTTAATTAGATACTTCCTATTTCAATGTTTCTTTTCTTTCTGAACCCTGTAGAAAGTGGCTAAATAGGAATTACGAGCCTGTATGGAATCTCAGAGGATGCAGCCACCTTTTATGGGAAAGTTTTAGAGTCCTAGAAGAAAGAAATGCAGCAAGGGAGCAGCTCTTTTAATGAGATTTTATTATCTGCATGCTGGCTGCCATGCTTTCCTGCTCACAAATTTATTCAAGGAGATTTGTATTTCTCTACTATTTAACTGCCAATGTATAAATTCAAGGAAAATTCATCACTTAAGGGCCAATGATTATCGTAACTCACACCTTTCTCCTTGGGAGAGCTCAGTTCCCCACAACACGTATCTCTTGATGCTGTCCAGCTTGAGCACACAGGTCTAAGGCATCTCTATCCGTTTCCATGGAAACATCACACTCCAGCAACACGGGAGCACAAAGTCCGCAGGAATAAATGAACTCTGTTATTTCTGTACCAACTAGAGAAGGGAAGGTCCAGATTACATTTCTCCAGGGCACCTGGGATCAATCCCGGCCCCAGCAGGACTGCTCTAGTACCAACCTCAACATGCAGCACCTTCATGCTTGCTGAATCGCAGCTGGGAAGATGTCGTGAGACATGTCTCCCCGCTTTCCAGGACTTCCTTACAAGATTGTTTTATTAATTCAGGAGCTCCAAACCCCTCATTTAGACCCCCAAAATCCATTTCACGTCTCTCACTGGGCATCCTCCTAAAGCATCCAGACTTACAGACCAGTTTGCCCAGGAATATTCTATGCTTAAAGTTTCAATAACTTTACTAACACTTGGCATGTTTAGTCACCTCTGGACATAGATTTATTAGCTTATGGCATTGAAAATAAAATCCCCTTCCCTCCTGTGATAGATTTATTGATTTGTTAACACAGGTTCATATGAAAAGTGAAGCAGCTAAAAATGACTCCGAAACAGTACAACTCTTTAGCCTTGTTTCCCAGTAACATAAAAGATGTGAGCAATTATGGAGTGACACCATAGTGGCTTCTCACATGCAACTTTATTGCCCTCATGCACCAAATAATTCATGTTGCTAAATATCTAGAACACACTGAGAAAGATTTTGAAAGACATTGCCCTGGAGGTGCTCTGATCAGTATGTGCAAAGTGAGTCCTTCAACAGAGATATCTATTTCTTCATAAATAGCCAGGGAAAATAGGCTTGGATTTTCAGACATGCAGCATACAAAAAGGACAACATGAGATTTAGATGCCCCATCCCTGGAAACATTCCAGGCCAGGTTGGACAGTGCTCTGACCAACCTGATCTAGTTGAAGATGTCCCTGCTCGTGGCAGGGGGCAGTTGGACTAGAGGGACCTTTAAAGGCCCCTTCCAACCCAAACCTATTCTATTCTACTCTATTCTAATGATTTAGTAAAGAAACCATGGGCCATGATGTTTTGTCCCTCAATCCAAGATGAGGGAATTGAGAGCTAGAAATATATCCCTGAAGTTATTTACAGCCTGTGGCACTGGTATTTGCCTCTCTGCCTCATACAATGTGGTCTAGCAATCAATAGTCTTGCCATAATCTGAACAGTCACTTGAAAGAGAAATTTTTTATTGCTTCCAGTGCTCACTTTTCACACAAAGCCCTTTGTTTTCTTGAGAGGTGGTGTATTTTATATAGTGGCTCCCACAATCTTATTTGGAAAGCAGAAAGATAATCCTTTTGTAGATCTAAAATGATACAATACACACGTGCTTCCTACTGCTGGAAGAAGAAATACAGAGATGCTGGCATCACATTCATCCTAAACCATGACAAAAGTGACCAAACTGTTAATCTCAGAGACCCTCAAGAAGTTAATGAGACATCTCGTTAGCTTCAGAGAAGTTGCAGGTAATTATTCAGATGGGGCTGGCCAAAAAGTCCCTTACCAAGGTACATAAGAGGACAATATGGCTAAATTGCAGTTAAGCATCAAACACAAAATTGACCGTGGAAGTATTTGGGCAGACAAGTTTTCTTGGTGACTTGTGGAGGGCTCCAGCGCCCCACAAGTGATTACATGCCGGGAGCAGCACAGCCTTCATAAAGTGCAAATATTGAATGCATTTAATTCAGCCCCACATCAAATCACCTCTTGCTGTAAAAACACAGGAACGCAATACAGGCGGCTGCCGCAGAGACACGTACTAAAGCAGAGATCAGGGATCGAGGGGATAGGAACAGGGAAAAGCTAAAAGCTGAAGCAGTTGCAAAACTGAGTTTGTTTGATTTAGTGAATCAAAGGCCCGTAGCGACTGCGAGGTGCTGTCAGTGCACAGAAGGTGGGTAAAGCTGCGGAGGGACATGACCAGCAGAAAGAAGCCACCAGTGGGGAAAACGTGAAGGAAACACCTCAGCTGGCAAAGCTGTGAGTGAGGACCCCCATCTCCACAGCTGCTGAAACACACTTTAACCCGAAGTCCTTCGTGTTTGAAATCTCTGCTGATGGAACACAAGCTTTTTTTTCCCCCCCCCCACAGAAATTACCACTTTTGACAACCCCTAAGGAAAGGAACCCAACTCCCAGGAGCAGAGGGGAGACGCTGCCACAGCCCTCCCCTCAGGAGCGGCCTGAGGAGAGGGTCCATCCCGCCCGCCTCCTCAGCCCCGAGCTGCACTCCAGCTGTACCCGGCCCCTCTTCTCACTTCTCCCGGCCCGGACCCGACCTGCCACCGGCCCGACGTCAAAGAGGAGTCGCCTCTTCCTGCCGCCACCCGCCCCTTCCTGTCCCTTCCTGCCCTGCCCGCCGCGCTACGCAATTTGCGTACGGCCGGCGGGCTCCTCTGGGCCCACTCGCTTCCCTGTGCGACTGGCGTAGCCAGGCACGTAGATTGAGGAGAGCAGGGAGGGAGCCGTACCTGGTTCCTGTCCCCTTGGCGGGGGTGGTGGTAGGTCTGTCTCCACCACCAGATGGGTATAACTCCTCCTTCCTCGCTGCGCACCTTTATCTGCAGTCTTGGGTCTTGTCCCCTACGTTGATGCCTCACTCAGGGTTTAGGCCTACCTGGGTTCTGGGCCTTTTTCTCCTTTTAAAACCTTTCTTCCCCCGCGAGAGCCTCTCCATCTCTGAGAAGGCGTTACAGAGAGAGGTAGCGAAGTGCTTGTGCTGAAGCTGCTCTCGGGTTGCTTCCCCAAGAGTTCTTTGCCCTCTCCGTGCAGGACAGGTTGGTGTCTCTCGTGGTTACCCTGAGGAAAATGAAAGCTTCGGTGGTGTCTCCTGGGTGGGATCCCAAAGCCATATGGACAGAAGCTGAAGTATGTGCGTGTGTGTTTGCAGGTGTATGCACTGTCAGGCAGGTTAGGAGGGCTGTGCCTGATCGCAGCAGGCTTACGTGCACAGGCAGCTCAGGAGGCTTTGCTCCATTGTGGTTAATTGGTTTTGCAGAAATCCTACGGCTTTGGAGTAAGTTCAGCTACCCGAGCATCACACTTTCGCACTGTGTTTTGGGGTTTTAAGAAAAGCATTTTCTCTGAGAGCAGCGTCAGGCTGGAGCCCCCAAATCCAACATGTAGTAATTTTTGGAGAAATTGTTTTGGGGGTTGGTTTCTTTTGTTTTTTCAGGGGAAGAAGAGCATTTTTTCTGTATGGTTGCGTTTCACAATAGCAAAAGTAGTTTTGGTTGCTTGGTAGCTTGGATAACCAGTTCGTGCTTCGAGATGTGCTATGTGGGACCTATTTATAAATTTAAAAAAATAATAATCTGGGTACCAATTCTGTTTAAACGCTAATTTTGATTTGGCCAAATATCTTGTCCTGGTTGCTTCTGAATAATATTAGACCCCCTCACATTTACTCTCACAAGTACTCCTGTTACGTATAGGTATTTTGAGCATCATCATGTAGTGTGACATATAAATGTGACACTGAAGTTCAGAAGGTGAGTTCTGTTGGTCCCAGTTAGGGCGCAGGAAGTGTCTCCTTTACTTGTGACTTAAATAACTGCGCAACACAATGGACAAGTTGCAAATGGTTCACAACAAGCAAAGATTCTTCTGGACACAAATCTGTGCTCTCAGGCCAAAATCTGCAAATTAGTTTCTTACAGATTTGACAGTTCTGTGTTTGAGTACCCGAAGTTCTCTTTGTATGGAATCTAAGTGATATGAAAGTGTGAAATGTTACTTACTCATGTTTATTTTCACCTGTTTATGTCTGTGTGATAACGCATAAGGGCTGTTAAAAATGGACCAAAACGTAAGTTGGGTGGAATGGCATAATTGCCATTAGCAGGGGGTTTTACCAGGTGTTGTAAATTTGGGATCTCATTATGTAGTTTAATAGTAATCAAAGCCAGCAAAATTACGGATAATTTAAAGTTCTGTAGATAAAGTGGGACTTCTACATTTATCAGTAGTTTAGAACACCTACGCTCACAATTTTTCAGGCACCTGTCTCACACGGTTATGTAAGTAACTGGTGACTCTGGTGTGTGATGGTAGTGGTGTTTGTTGATGAGAAGCCTGAAAAGGGGTTGGGATAGGGAAAATTATGGCTTTGGGAAGGGTCCTGTGGAGAGGGGGCCAGAGTGTGACAAAAGGAGAGGTGTATTTTTCAATTAAAATTGGTTGGTGTATATATGCATTGTTACACAAAACACATCTGAAGTTTCTGGTCCAGGATTATGTCTGTAGAGACTATAATCGTTAAAAAATGCTGTTGGGTCTTATGCTTTTAATGTCTTAATGGGATTCTGTTGGATATTTATGCAGTTTGTCAGGTACAGCTGAATATTACCACCTGGCCCCATTTCTCATTATGATCCTCTCTTTCAGTACAGCCTGAAATCACCATTCAAAATTGGGAGCCAGCGAGGTAAGGTAAGCCAGACAAAGCAATTCACAACTGAAACTTCCTTGCCAAAAAGGCTGGCATGAATTAAAACTGGGTACAAACAAATCCTTTACATTTTAGAATAAGAATACAATTTTGTTGGCCTTTTCTCCATAAACTTTGTTGCTGCTTCAAAGGTTTGTGTTGTCATTGAGCCTTATCTTGTCCAATGAGATGTAAGAGCTGTTATAAAGATAATGGGTTGTAGGGCCTGATGACTCCCACCAACATCCATGAACTCTGAATCACCTGATTGCTAGAGGCTCTTGAAGGCTGAAGAAATGTTTCATTTGAACTGCTGAACACAGGATTGGAAGGGGCTGATACAAAGCAGTGGGAGTGAAAACCTAAACTTCCACAGCTGGTGATCTTACTGTTTGGATCCATGGGGGTTCCCCCTTTTCTGTTGGTCATTATTTTGACACTGTAGAAATTAGTGTAATAAAATTGAACGCACCCCTTTGGAAGGGCAGGGTGATACGTAACAAATGGATTTTTCCTGTTTACATGAATTCTCTGGTTTCATCTGTTCACACCCATGTGCTGACAAGCCCACATGGGCTGGCCAGGCTCCATTGGGAGTGATACGGAGGACAAGGGACACTGCCTCAAAAATCTTCGTTACGTTTCTTGACTGGTGATGTCAAACTGATACTGGGTGCAACTTATATACACCCTTCCAGAGCTGGTGCTGTTTGATATCTTGCTTGGTCTCTTCCTCTTTTAGGCAAAATTCCCCAAGTTTTATATATANGGTCCAGTTCATCTTTGTCATCTTATCTTCAGGACAGTCTGTTTCTTCCTTGCTGTCTGGTTATTTGATAGAGATCAGTGTTCTGGAGCAATTAGCACATGATTTTCCTTTAACCCTTCTAGCTTACTCTGATGCACTCAGGCATGCTATGTTCAGGCCACTATAATGTACTTGTAACAAATCTCTCCAGTACCAGGCACCTGGCGCTGGTGAAGGGAACTCAGACGAGAACTTGTTTATGAGCTGAAAGACTTGGCAAGCGTTTCTGAAATTATTTTTGGTACAGGTGAATATTTAGCACAGTCTTTGTATTTAGAGTATTAGACTTCAATAAAACACTTGGGTTTAAAACTAACTGCATTTTCCCAATTGAAAAGCTTTTTTTTCTGGTTGGTTATTAGCAAATGTTACTACATATGTACTTTGCAATAAGTCAGTTGCTGTCTAAATGTACTAGAAAAAACAACGCGTTTATTCACCTTGAATGTCCATGTTTTTAGGCAGAAAATAGTCCTGTTTTTTTCCAAGACTGCAGGAGGACAGCAGCTCCTTACCCTCGCAGCCTAATCTGTTTTATCTGCTGGTGAGACACTATGTATATTTATATACTGAGCAACTGGGGTACATCAGTTTCCATTCTTATCGAACACAAATATTTACCACAGGCCTGATCCAAGGTCTACTGAGATCCTTAGTATTCTTAAAAACATAACTTAACTACAGCAAACTCCTATTTTTATTTTCCAATTTAATTTTTAGTCAGGTTTTAGGGTATTCTTTTAGCGAAAAAGTATTTTTTTAAATAAAAAGGAAAACATTACTTTCTTGCTTTACTCACCAGCTCAGCCATACAGATTCCATAATACGTTTTCTCAGCTGTAGTTCCTGCCAGTGAAAAAACTGTGAAATGTTTTGACATTAATTGTCAGTGAGGAATTGAAACACAGAAGTCAATGAGCAATTAACATTATTAAACTTTAATGGACACATTCCATAGAAAAATATCCCATGTGGTATGGCATAGCAACTGACAGATTTCTCTTTTTCTCTGTGGCTATCTCCAAGACAAGAAGAGAGACCGTGCAGGGAGCCAGATAAAGGAGTTCACGTGAGAGGAACTACTTCTGTGCTAAATAATGTGGGCAAATTGGAGTGTCATGAGCTTGTGAGAGTCTTGCCCTTTGGAATTCACAGACTCAACATTAGGAGTGTTGATTTTGTCTCTTCCTCTCTAATTTCATGTGTTACTTAAAGTGGCATCAACTCACATCTCCATTTCACAGTCCATTTCCCATCCCTGCCAACAACCATTTGTGCTGGGATAGGGATTGAAGTGATAACCTGGGTTGAAACTGCTCTCTTCTGTTGAGGGTAGGCACTCAGCCCCTGATTTAGCAGTCTTATTTCTTCGCGTTTCACAAGAAAAGGTGTATGTGTGTTAAGAGAGTGCAAAAACGCAACCACAGCCAGGGATTTTCACAGGACATCATCTGTCAGGTGTTTCAGATAATGTTCTACGGCACTAAACAGAAAATGGTACAAACAAAGACAAAATGGCAAAAGGAAAATGACAAAATGATTAGCCTGGGATAAAAATTGTGTAGAAAACCTGCAATTTTTATCTCATAAATACCAACATATATAAATATTTGACTGTGTTTCCATTAATGAAATTTAACAACTCTATGCCATTGAGGCTTAGTGGGATAACTTAGCCAGCTGTTGAATTGATCACGTGAATGATTGCGTTCAAAGTCCAATAATGTGCAGCTTCGCAGGCAGGACTGGTCTGTTCTCTCTGGGCAGCTCACATTAATTGTCTCAGGCAATAGCAGTGATGTGGGTCTCCTTGTGGCAGGAGGTGAGTGAGTCCCTGTTACACCTCCAGTAGAATTTAGGAGTGCAGCAAAGCACCATTGACATAACCAAGCCCAAACCAAGCATGAGACAAATTACCCATTTTATCAGCCCAGAGTATATAAAGGGGAGGATAAGGATGGTGAGAATCACCACAAGCAGCAGGAGCAGTACCAGTCTCTGGACAGCCAGTCTGTTGTCTGCTGGAGCATTTTCATCCCTGTATAAAGCATCTCGGTTGCTCAGAGTCCAGCTATTGCTGTCCATCCCTATGGCAGAGATATGTACCTCAAGACTTGAATTGGGGTTTTCCAGGTGGTCCATGATGTCTTCTTTATTTTGAAGTGTGCGGATGAGTCCTCCTGAGACAAAAGTGGCTTTTCTGCATAGCGGGCAGGTGATGATCCAGGTGCTCTCTTCTTTTCTGAGGATAAGCTTGAGGCAGATAGCGCAGAAGGCGTGCTGGCAGTCCAGCAGCTTTGGGACTCTGTAGATGTTATACTTGTTGAAGCAGACCAGGCAGTCCATGTCAAGAGATGTTGTGCTTGAACACTGGCAATTCGTTTCCAAACCGCATCCTTCCGGATAGTTTTTGTTCGTTAGCATAACGAGAGGCTCTGAGTTTGGACAGTCTCCCTCCCAAATAGCTGCTTTAAAGGCATCAGGACTGTCTTGCTCTGTGCCTGAAGGTCTCTCCATGTCTTTAATACATTCTTCAGTGAATTCCACCGTCTTTATGTCCAGAGCGTTTTCTGTGAGGGCTCCTGCCCTGCTCGTTTCTGCAGCACCTTCCACAGTGGACGCAGGACGGTCCTTCTCAGCCTGCAGAACCGCAGGAGCTCCTGATCCGTGTCCATTGTTTGCCTTGTCAGTGGATTTCTCCATGGAGATAAACCTCTGTGCAGTTTGTCTTCCCTTCGCTGAAGGATTTGCTGAGTTTCTGGCTCCTTTTATGTGCTGCTTTATTCCTGTTCTGTGCATGATTGATTAGTGACAGTTGGCTTTAAGCGTGTTGTGCTCTTACAATACGATGTTTTTATGAGACGGGAACCTTAGTTAATGATAAACTTCGTGGCCAAGACATTTTACAACGGCTGATAATATCACTGAGCAATTCCCGTCCAGAAGCTGACCCCATGGCATTGGCAGACTGCAGCTTTGTTCACTGAGAGAGCCAGACACTACCATTATTACTAAATTAGTACTTTATTTCTTGAAAGCAATTTCGTTGGTCTCTTAAACACTGCTTTGCTGGAGAGTGACAGACTCAGAGGAATTATCTAATAGGAAAATTGGTGCACTGAATGCAGTGCTTTGATTAGAAAGAGTGTAAGTACCACCAAGTCTGAGTGCTTTGGGTAGGAAATCTGCTCTTGCTTTAGCTACCTTGCTTTCACTGCCCTGGAGCTGTTACCCTCCAGCACAAAGTAAAAGGAGGAGATTGAGATCATGAATGTTGAGTGTTGAACGTCAGATTATTACCAACTCTTTTATCCTTGAAGCATCCCTATTGGTTTCAGTCATCAGCAGGCTTCAGGTGCGAACTGAGGGTCATGCTTCACACAAGGTATCAGACAGTCCATGGGAGAGATCTGAAAATTAAAAGCAAGGTTAGTGCCTTGGTGCTATGGTTTGAGGAACCCAGAACAATCTATTGTCATTTAGATGATTATTCTCTCACCCAAGGACCCTTCCTCACCCAGGAAGGGGACTCAAGGAAAACAAAAAAATGTGAGGGTTGAAACAGAAACAAATTTAATAGAGTAAGACTGGGTAATTAATAGTACTAAAGAACTAATATTGATCCCGATACCAATATAAAGTTGACAAGGACTATATGTGGCCCATTCCCCCAGCAGAAGCCATGTGCTCCCAGCAGGGACAGCCCATGTGGGACACTGTGAGCAGTGTGGCTTTGGGAGGAAGGGCTCAGGGCTCTGGCACAGGGCTGAGAATTTCTCAGGATTGCCACCATCAAGGGAGAGAGAGGGAGAACTCAGCAAACTTTCTAACTTACATTAAATGTGACATTCATGGTGTGCAATAACCCTGTTGGCAGCTTGGGTTAAGTGCTTGGGTCACGCTCCTCCCCGTCCACGCTCCTGGGGAGCTCAAAGCCACCTTGAATCCCACATCCCAGAGCTGGCTGTAAAGTAAAGACTTTCACAAATTCAAACACCAGAATCTCCTAAAGTGCAGTTTTCACAAGTATTAGAAGAGAAATCAGTTGTGTGTCGCTCAAACCAGGACACTTGGTGGGACCACCTTGTTTTTCTTGGCATTTGGAGGACAGCCTCATGCACTCAGAAATGCCCTGCTCTTGGGTACTTTTGTGAGTAATGTGAAAAATGAATGCCTGAACAAATCCCTCACTAATTGCTCTCTACCTTTTAATTTGAGGGATGAAATACCGATGGCTTCTCAGCAAGAACCCTGTGGAAGGAGGAAAGGTAGAAAAGGAAGGGTCATAATCCCAGAAGGTTGGGCCAGCTGAGCATTACCATCAGAAGACACAGAGTACCGTGTCGGTAGCCTCAAATGCACTGGAACACTCGGGCTGTCTGTGCTGCCTTGTACCGCCACTCCTTCCAACAGAAACTGGTGAAACAACCCCCATTCAGGAGAGCAAGGAGTTCAGGAAGACTTTAATCTCCTGAACTTGCTGGTGGGGAGGGTGGGGTGAGAAGAGCTTGTTCTTTGCTGAGAAATAGGAGGAGGTTTGTTGGAAGCAACGTTTGTGGAAGTGTCTTGATGCTCCTGCTGAGCTGGCACCCGGCAATGTCTGATGGACTTTTGGGTCACACCGTATTTCAGAAGCCTGAAGGTCTTCTTGTGGGACACACAGTTAAGTGCAAGAACATCTGGAAATGGGTTTTATGTTAAAAAAAGGTGAGAATTTCCTCCTGCAGTTCACATCCCTCTTTATTAGTAAGGTAACGCTGTTAAAAAGAGAAGATGTGGAAAAATAGGACAGACCTGCTATTTTTATAATGCTTTAGAAGCTTCAAATTTAGTCTGTCACTTCCCGTGTCCAAAATGGAAATATCTTAAAATTTACAGACTTCTAATTACTAGAATCACAGAATGCTATGGGATTGGAAGGGACCTCTGGAGACCCCCCAGTCCAACCCCCTGCCAGAGCAGGGTCACCCAGAGCAGGTCCCACAGGAACATCTCCAGGCAGGGTTTGAATGTCTCCAGAGAGGGAGACTCCATCACCTCCTTGGGCAGCCTCTGCCAGGGCTCTGCCACCATCACAACAAAGAAGTTCCTCCTCAGGTTGAGATGGAACGTCCCATGTTCCATGTGGTGGAAGTGGTGCCCGTGACCTCTTGTTCTGTCACTGGGCACCACTGGAAAAAGACTGGCCCCATCCTCCTGACACCCACCCTTTCAGTATTTCTAGCTGTTGATCAGATCCCCCCTCAGCCTTCTCTTCTCCAGACTAAACAGAGCCAAGTCCTGATGAGGCCTTTCCTCAGCAGAGAGATGCTCCAGGACCCTCATCATCTCTGTAGCCCTTTGCTGTATCCTCTCCAGCAGTGTCCCGTCCTTCTGGAACTGGGGAGCCCAGAACTGGACCCAGTGCTCTGGGTGGAGCCCCACTAGGATAGAGCAAAGGGAGAGGATGACCTCCTTCCACCTGCTGGTCACATTCTTCCTGATGCCCCCCAGGATGCCATTGGCCTTCTTGGCCACCAGGGCCCATTGCTGGCTCATGGCCATCCTGGTGTCCACCAGGACTCCCAGGTCTTCTCCTCAGAGCTGCTCTCCAGCAGGTCACCCTCAGCCAGAGGGTTATTCCTCCCCAAGGGCAGGAGGAATACACTTGCCCTCAGGTGGGATGAAGCTGTGTCTCCCTTTCTGCCTGCCCTGGCTTTTCGCAGCGGGTGGCAGTGAACTCTTTGTGCCTTTCCACTGCGTTTCAGTGGAGTGTGGGCTCCCTGTCCAGCTCTTAGGGGTCATTTTAGGTTAAAAACAGCACTTTGATGACATTTTCCACCGAGTGCCGAAGGACCTGCCCTGATTTTGACTCGGTTCTGTTGGCGTCATGAGCGATGTTGGCTGGCCTGCATACAGGTTGTGCTTAACCCAATTACCTGTTTCCCCCTAACACCGTTTAAGCTAATTGCTTCATTAATCATTTGCAATTTGCATACTTGGCCTGTTATCCTTCTTTTACTGTGTTTGTATAAGAAAATGTGTTTCTGTGGTGTGGGATGGTTTATGACATGAAATGGATGTAAAGGAGCACCAGAGTGAAATCCTCGCTTGCCGTAGGGCTTTGAGCACAGCAAAACATGAATCACCCGAGACCTGATGCTGCTGGCAGTCCCCTGAGGTAACTGTCCCCTCTGGTGTGGGACACTGTCACTCTGGACAGGAAGAACTTAAAAAAATACGTCCACCAGTTGCGATGTTCTCACTGCACCCCTTTCTTCAGGCTCCTGTGCAGTTCAGAGTTTCAGGAGACGGAGGTTTAGCGTGTCCCAAGTGCGACATGTGATGAATTGCCGCAGCTCCAGCCCCGTTCCGCTGCTGCCACCTGGCGGCCTGTGTGCGGGGGAGCAGCGAGAGGCGCGGGGGTAGAGCGGCGCCGCTGGGGCCGCTCTGGCGCCTCTCTCGATGGTGGCGTGGTCACGTGAGAGGCGCCGGCGGGGGTGGCGGGAGGAATGTCCCGCAAACAAGCGGCCAGGGTCCGGCCGCCCGCCGGGGCCAAGAAGGGGCGGAGGAGTCGGCAGCCCACCGCAGGAGCGGCTCCTGGGCTCGATCCGGGCGCTGGGGGCCTCGCCAGGCAGCTCCGGGCCCTCGGCCTCAAGCTGCGGGAGGTACCGGGTGATGGGTGAGCGCCGCGCCGGGTGTCCCAGCCACCCCAGTGGAAGAAACTGGGGCCTCCTGTCCCCAAGGGCTGAGGACTTTCTCCTCCCCCGGGTGGTAGGGAGCCGCTGTACCTGTCGGCTGAGGGCTTTCCCCTCGGGGTTGAGGGGGGCCAGTGCTTTGTAGGGATAAGGACTTCCTCCCGGTAACCCACAGGGATCAAGGGCCTCCATTCTGGTTGTGCGGGGCCTGTGTCCCCTGTGGCTGAGGGCTCTGCTAGTCCCAGGCCTGATCCCTCAGGGGGACTGAGGGCTTCACTGAGTGGTAGGAAGGGCCGTAAGTATTTGGAGGAAAGGGAATTAGACGTGTTTCCCAGAAGTTGCTTGGTAGATCATTGGGTTGTCCTTTGCTGCATTATGTCATCTCTCAGTGTCAGTTTAAGACAGTTTGTCCCAGTGCTGTTGCCACCCTTGACTTTGTTGGAGCTGCTGATGTGTTCACTCAAAACCTTATGTTCATACTAGTGTTTCTCATTTCAGCAGCTGTTCAAAGCAGGGGGAATAGGTGCTACTTCACATTCATATCCTTGTTGCATTTACTGGGTAGAAAGAGCTCTTTTCCTTTCTCATTAACACTGTATCCTTTCTGCTGCTACACCAGTTACTGGTTTAATGGTGTGTCTGTTAGCTGCCTTTCAGACACACTAACTTGTGGTTTCTTCTTCGGTAGTAACTGTTTGTTTCGGGCACTGGGTGACCAGCTCGAGGGGCACTCACGGAACCACCTCAGACATCGCCAGGAAACGGTGGATTACATGATAAAGCAGCGAGAGGATTTTGAGCCTTTTGTGGAGGATGATGTGCCCTTTGAGAAACATGGTATGGCACCCATAGGGCACTAATGGAAGGGTTATTGTGTAATGTGATTACATCTCATTGGAGCACCTTCATGCTAAACAGTTCTTCATCCCAGAACTGTGTTGGGGCTCCTTTCTAGTTTCTAGAAAGAGTGAGTACACATACCTCTCTGTTATGGTTGTGTATAAGATGAACTCTTAAATGTGTATTAAATTTGTCTTGAAAATTGTTTGAATGTAGAGGAACTTGGAAAGAAAGGGGAAAAAAAAGGCAAGAAGCAAAAAAAAAGTGGTGTTTTCAAAATGAACTTGCAAAAATTGCCTAGCTCTCCTTGAAAACTGGTGGGTGTTGAGTGAGTTTGTTTTTCTGCTTGACCCTGGATATTTCACGTTAAACCAGGGGAGGATCTACAGCAGAGACCAATGTAGCCTTTGTTCTAACAGCTTTGAAGATGTGCAAAGTACCACACAGGTGATGCATGAAAGTGGTTTGGTTATTTCATACATGGCAGTCTTCTGCCTCAGCTAATACAGAGCTGACAGCCTTGCATAGCCAAAGGGCGTACTGGTTTTTTGGAGGTTTCTGTGGTCATTTAAGATGCATTAACTACTTTTGCTGCCAAATTCTTGTCTCAACAGTCACTATTTCACAGTTGGGAGTTCCTTTCCAGAATTCCTTGGGCTCGTGCTGAAATTTTGTTACATGCTATCCCTCCAGTTCTTTTGGGAGTGTCAGAAACTAGCTTTCCAACACTTCTGAATGTTTTTTTTCCCTTTAGTTACCAACTTGGCAAAGCCTGGTACCTTTGCTGGCAATGATGCTATTGTGGCCTTTGCAAGGAACAATCAATTGAATGTGGTTATTCATCAGCTTAACGCTCCACTTTGGCAGGTGAGAAACAAAAGACATATTTTGGCCTAACTTTTAACTGATGAATACAAGTGGTCTTGAAACTTCCTGATCTATTAAAAGAGAGCAAACAGTAGCCGAAGTGACCTGGACATGGTGTGAAGCTGTGCTTGCTTTGTCAGCCTTCAAGGAAAACCCTCCAGATTTCATCCAGGAGGGGAGGGAATGAAAGAAAACAATGAGTGCATGAAAGATAAGTATGTGGAGACAGTGGAGACAGAGCAGCATGCTTTGGTTTGGTTTTAAGCTGCTAGCTTCATTGATGTGTTCCTCTCTCCTGAAGATCAGTCTACATATGAGGTGACTTTTCTCATAGGAATTTAAGCCAGGCTTGAGGAAACCTGTACGATAAAGTTCAGGAATATGGAGGTGAAGGTACAGCAGGGCAATCCCTGCAGTGTGCTGGAATGAAGCTCCATCGGTTCTGCCTGTGATTTGGAATGAGAAGGTTTTTGACGGCTGGAGAAATGAGGTTCTGGCCTGGGCAGAAAAGGGAAGACGTTTTAAAACCTTAAGGCAATGTTAAATGAGCTTCTGGAAAGGACTGAGTGTAATTTCCCCTGACAGCATGGCGCTGGAACAAGTGATCCATTAGGTCTCTCCTCCTCTTTTTTTTTTTATTGTTTTTCTGTGGCAACTCCACACTGGAATGGGTCCACACTCGATCTCTGCCTCTTCATGGGGCAAGTGAGAACCTGTATTCAAGTCAGAATTGTTTCTGGCCCTGATTTACAGACAGAATCAATGAAGTATATAGATTAAACAGGGCAATAACGGTAAAAGAACAGATGAAATCTGGTGAAAATGATGTCAGATGGATTCTTGAACACAAACAAGTTTAAACTTTGATTTATTTGGCAGCCATGTGCTTTAAGACAGCTAAGTCATGTATTTAAACAAAAAGTATAGCTGATAGAGACACAAAGCAGTGGGAATATTCCAGTGCTTGACCTGTGAGAACTCACAGAGGTCATAACCCTGCAGGAGAGTTCATGAGGGTGCTGTTTGTGTTCTGGTTTGAACTGGATGCTCACCTCTACTTTCTTAATTCTTACAGATATTTTGTATATGCTCTTGAAAACCTTAAAATCTTTTTGCTTATTAATTGACCTTCCCAGGGCTGTAAATACAGAGTTCGTGGTGAGGTTCTGTTTTGCCTGAGTGTAGTCTTTTTAGTGAGAGATTGTCTTAAGCCCTTGAGAATGGCGTTAAGTAAAGAGAGCTGTTGATAGTTGTAAATAAGGAGTCCCTGACCCATACAGAGGATACACCAGGGCATCAATTTATGTAGGAGATCACGGCATGGTGACAATATTGGCAAGTTGCTAGACTTGACTAACCCAGGGCACCCTTTTCCTTAATTTTTTGTACATCTACATACTTCTTCCCCTCTCTCTCTGTTTTGGAGCCCCAGCAAAATTTTAGATTAGATTCCAGAGAGAGCGTTTCCTGAGAGGCAGATTATCAAGATGCTTAAAGCAGATGGTGTGAACATCTCCTTTGGTCCCAACGTTAAAGCAGATGGTGAGTTATCCTTTAATTTTAACAGAACCATTTCTGTACACTGCAGCTAAGCTGGAAAAATGTGAGCAGAAGTGTTCAGGACCTCCAGCTGTTTCTTAGACTCTGGCTTAATCAAAAGCTCTTTGGAGCTGGCTGTCTCTGCAGGGACTTCTTAAGGCTTTAAACATCCTTTACCATTTTGGTATGACTGTAAATATAGAGGTTCGAGTTAGCTCAGATGTATAAGCTATTTTATTGGCATTTTGGATACCTACTTACCTTTTTTCCCAGCAATTTTGCCATTTTTTTAATCTGCAGCTGTCTTTTACTTATAGTTCCAGTGTATTGTGGAAAGCAGAGGGCAAAAGAGGCGTTACTACTGAAAGCTAAATTAGCCAATTTTCAGAATAATCTTTCAAGAGCTTTGGGATTTGCTAGATACCTGTTTAGGCTCTGGCAGAGGAGAAATGTTGAAAATAAATCTTAGTGATTTCCAACATGTTGAATAACTTAATAGGATAAAAGGCAGGAGTTGAGTATAACCAAGTGGTGGGTTGGAACATAAAGGTGAACAAGTGTAAAGTAGATGAATGGAGAACCACTGTTATGAAATCTTGAGTCATTAGTGCAACACAAACTACAGACTTGGTTGAAAGGTGACTTGGTGTATATTCTGTAAGTTGGGATAAGCCAATTCAAAGACGTCAAAGGATTGGGACATTCTGGAGCCCTGAAGCAAGCATTTCTTGTCGTTTGGTTGCTGACGTCTTCTCCAGGAAAACTATCAGATCTTTGAACTCTGAGATGACAGGTAAGCAAAGGATATCTGCAAATGCAGTGTAATTTTTTGCATTCCTTGCAAGAGATGGAATTCTGTGTAGCTTTTAGCTAATAGTTTGAGACACTGATGACTGGGGTGGGAATTATTCTTGTATCAGTACAGATAACGCTCAGAACAGGAATTTTCTACCTAAAGTGCTATATTTGGTGCTGACAAAGCAAAGGAACATTTGGTTGTTAACAGTGCTCCTGAACAGAGTTAATACATTTTCCTAGTTTGGCTTTATTTCTGTTAGTCTTTCTTTCAAAAACAAAACATATCTACTTTGAATGCCAACTGATAAACAGCATCTGCTCCCAACTGCAGAATGAAACTCACCCTGGTGGCTGTTTCCAGTATGGTCATAAGTTGAACAGACTCTTTTTTTTCCCTCATGTTTGAAGGAAAAAAGCATTGTACCCTGAATGGGAGCTGTCACACATTGGGTCTCAGAAGACAATCGAAAAACTAATAGCTCTTGTGGAAAGTTTAGGAAACAGTTTTGAGGTTTCCACTGAAATATTTCTATGCCATGTTTTGTTTATTATGATGTGACTGACCAAGGTTGTGTATCTGGTTTTCAAACATTATCCCTGAGGCAGAAGCTCTGCTGTTACTTAGGCACATCTGTGCCTAAGTAGGTTTTATGCTGTTTTTTTGTGGTGAATAAAAAGGAGGGGTATTTGGGGAGTGATAATGTCATTTGGGGCCACCCCATCACTGAAGGGGTGATGATGCAGCAGAGGAGCAGGTGAGTTGGGGATGTGGGCTCACAGGCTCTTCCTGTTCCAAGATGGTTCAGTAGTGACATACTTTGCTTCTGATCACAGTGTTGCTTCAAAAAAAATATTATGATGCCAAATTTGATTCCGAATCCTCATTTGCAATGTATGTGTTTCACTTAGATTCGAGGCACAGAGAAAAACAACGTGAGGGAACTTCACATCGCATATCGTTATGGAGAGCACTATGACAGTGTGAGGAGAATCAATGATGATTCTGAAGCTCCAGCCTATCTTCAGATGGAGGTTGGTTATGAGAGAATGACCTGAGTCAGTTGCGGGTGATAAATACAACAGATGAATGTTACCTGTTCATTTCCTTGCTAATTTGCATTGAGACTGAGAAAAGAGTTTGGTCCCTGTATTGTGCTGGGGCTAGAAGAGCCCCTAAGGTAACAACCGCTGCCTGCTCTCTGGAGGCAGGCTGGGAAGTGTTTGAGTTACTGGGCTTAAAATCAATCCCAAATCAGATGCTGAGATACGGGCTGTAGATGTCTTGAAGCAACCCTGTCTAAATTACATACTCACACACCTCAGATGCAAAACCAAAGGGAAGTGAGGAAAGAGATGGAAATGCGACAGCTGGATGTGAAAATCCTCTTCATATCTCTCTTTTTCATGTTAAGGAGTAAAATGTGCTGTCCTTGAAGTTCTCTGTACACAACTGAAAAAAAAAATTAATACCTTATTTCAAAAGTGAGTGCTTATTTATTGGTGTGTATGATCTTGCAGCAAGAGTTTGCTCAGTAGTGTATGAGTTGTGGGAAACAGTGTCAAAAGATGATGGAAGTGACTCAGTTTCTGAGAAAAGTATCCCATAATAATTAAATTTATTATCAGATGTTGGGTTTTTTTACTGCGTGTGATGAAGTTGCCACATGTGTTTGTGTGATGTGCTGGGCTTTGCTTTTCTTGCAGATGCTTTGCAAAAATGATGCCAATAAGGAGGAGGTAGTGAAGCCACAGAAGGGTGATTCTGAAGACGAGATTGAAGATGACATGGAAGATGCTGTACGAAAAGTGTGTAATGCAACTGGATGCTCAGTAGGTATTGAGGAGCCTTTGTATGGTTAATGTTCAAACATTCTTGATATATGAAAGTAGCCTTGGAAAAAATTCAAAAAGTACTGTTCTTGGACAATATCATTATCACAGTCCCAAATCAGGATGGCTTTTGTCCTAGACTCAACCCTTAAATGCAGATGAAATGCATACTCCGTGTGTATAATTTTGGAAGGTTTGTCTTCTCAGAAAATTTACTTTGAAACAAATCCTGTAAAATTTGAAATCCTGTGAGGATGTGTGTAGTTGAACATCCCAAATGACTGGATACTCTGTGAAGCGGTTGCTTGATGGCCTGTGGTGGCTCTTGGAGATTGCTGCTTGTGCTGTGCAGATGCATAGAACAGGAAGAGCATATTCCCTTTTCCTTCTATCTTCAGAATGTTAAGCTTTTCTCCCTCACCTTTGTCAGAAATGGAACACAGGCTAATTGAACAGTGAGACCTGGACAGGCTGGAGAGTTGAGCACAGAGGAACCTGATGAAATTCAACCAGGGCAAGTGTAGGGTCCTGCCCCTGGGGAGGAATAACTCCCTGCACCAGGACAGGCTGGGAGTGACCTGCTGGAGAGCAGCTCTGAGGAAAAGACCTGGGAGTCCTGGTGGACACCAGGATGGCCATGAGCCAGCAATGGGCCCTGGTGGCCAAGAAGGCCAATGGCATCCTGGGGTGCATCAAGAAGAGTGTGACCAGCAGGTGGAAGGAGGTCATCCTCTCCCTCTGCTCTATCCTAGTGGGGCTCCACCCAGAGCACTGGGTCCAGTTCTGGGCTCCCCAGTTCCAGAAGGACGGGGAACTGCTGGAGAGGATACAGGAGAGGACTACAGAGATGATGAGGGTCCTGGAGCATCTCTCTGCTGAGGAAAGGCCTCATCAGGACTTGGCTCTGTTTAGTCTGGAGAAGAGAAGGCTGAGGGGGGATCTGATCAGCATGTATAAATACTTAGAGTGTGGGTGCCAGGAGGATGGGGCCAGTCTTTTTGCAGTGGTGCCCAGTGACAGAACAAGAGGGAATGGGCACAGACTTGAACATGGGAAGTTCCATCTCAACCTGAGGAGGAACTTCTTTGCTGTGAGGGTGGCAGAGCCCTGGCAGGGGCTGCCCAGGGAGGTGGTGGAGTCTCCCTCTCTGGAGACATTCCAACCCTGCCTGGAGACATTCCTGTGGGACCTGCTCTGGGTGACCCTGCTCTGGCAGGGGGTTGGACTGGGGGAGTCTCCAGAGGTCCCTTCCAACCCTGTAGCATTCTGTGTGATTCTGTGTGTTTGTGAAAGGTCATAAAAGTAGACAGAAGCCCCCTCTCAGTGGTGCAGGTGGTTGTTAAATGAACATATGTCAGTGATTTGAACTCTCCTCCGTATTATCTTTCTCCTCTGGTGGACAGGACATTGATTTAGTAAGCCAGATTCTGGAAGTGGAAGACTACAACTTGGAATCTGCAATATTTGCTGTCTTGAAAGTGAACGAAGTGGAAGGAATCGGTAAGTAAGAGTTTGTCACCTGGCTCTTCAGGAGAATGTTGTCTGATGTCAGTGTTCACTCTAAACAGCAGTTCAGCCGGGACAGTATCAGTTTTAGCTTGCTGTTGGCTGTGCTGCTGCCTCAGCCTTTCTGTGCTCAGGAAGGTTGTTAGTGAGGGCAGATTCAGTCCAGCTTCAAAAAAACCCCACTGTTACTGATATTCTGGAAGAAGGAATTGGCCGTCACTGAGGCAGCTTCTGAGTAAAGTGTGCCTGAGAAAAACCTCTGTGGTTGGTAGGTTCCAAGGAGCAGTGCGATCCCCAGAGCAAAGATCAGAAATCGTGTAGAACTCTGCAGGAAGAAAACAGAACTGGCTCAAGAATCTGTGGAAATCAGAGCTTGCATCAAGATGAGGGAGACAACAACAAAGGACAGGTTAGATCCGATGAAGAGAATCGAGCTAGCAGAAACACAAAGGTATGTGAAGGCTGCTTTGGCAATGGTTTACATGTCCTTTAATGATTAGAGGAACACTTGGGATTGCTTTATCAGCAACTGTCTTCTCATTTGATTTAAGAAGAGCTTCTGCTTACCAGATTTTGTTAATGCTGCAGCTGTGACTTCTTTGATGCAAACGTTTATTAGTGACACGTGTCACTATTCCCAAAATGACACAAAATAAAGTCTTGATAAGTTGTTTGGAATAAACATTCTCTGGCATCTGCTTTGGTATCTGCTTGTCTCCTTTCCAGCGTGTTTTTTTTCTCCAGTGGGGCAGAAAACGCGTTCAACTTTGTGCTTTCATCCTTCCCTTTTCAGGTGTCTAAAAAGCAAAAGAAGGAACAGCAGCGGCTGGAGAAGAAGCAGCGTCAGGAAGAAAGGCACCGACAGAAGGTCTTGGCCAACAAGAGTGACAGTGCATACAGCAAGAGCAGAGAGATGGACTCAAACAACCATGTCACCTTGGTGAAGGCCACAGCAGCTCTAAACATATGACTGAATTCTAAGTGCTCTGGTGAGAAAAGCAAATAAAACTGACGAAGACCAAATTCCCCTTAAGCTGATTTCCAAGCACCTGTTGTTGTCTTAAAATCGTTTCTGTGGAGATCTCTAAGCACACATGAACTTCCTGTGTCAGCCTGTATGTGAAAAGAGTTGTTTGAAGTTAACAAAAACTAGAGACCTGTATAATTTTGGAGTTAGATGAAGGTAAGAACCTTTTCTTCACACAGCAGTGTCAGATTTGCTTTGAGATCTTTTAATGTGCTTAGATTAATTTTTTTATTTATAGCAAAATTTTACTTGTCTATGCTCTGAGGAGCTTTATTTTGCCTTGCTGTCAGGGAAGGCTTAACAGTTCTCAACTCAGGAACATGCTTTCTTTTGGGTTTGGTTGTTTGGTTTTTTTTTTTTTCTATTTAAATGCAGATGAAGTAGGGGAGCAGAATCACAGAATCCTTTGCAGAGTGAAGTGTATCGAACATGACACTCCTCTTCTGTTTCCCATGGAAAAAAGCAGTGACCAGTTTCAGTCTCACTGGAACTGCTTGTGTTGCACTGGGCTCTTTCAGAAGTGATTGATACGTGAAGGGAGAATAGAATTCCTGCATTCATGCTTGCTTCTTGCTTAAGTATGAGCTCAGCTCATTTGCTATCTGTTGAGACCTTTAGAGTACAAGATATAACAACAACTCGTGAGACTGGAGCCAATTCATCTGATCTGGTGAAGTCTAATGAGTCAGTAAAATGTGATATGAGCAGGCGTGAGGCTTCTGTTGAGTGTTGTTACTCAGACATCTGGAATTGCATTTCCTTTGCCAAATTCTGAAGCTTTTGGGCTACTCCAGAGTTTTAGTCCAAGCCAGGAACCTGATAGTTGTTTGTCTCAATACGAAATTAGTATAGCCAAGGGATCAAGAGTTCTGGGAACAAGCTTCCAAGGAGCAATGATCACTAGGAACCCTGCCTACTTTGCTCTTCATAAATCAAACTCTTTCCAGGGTAGGATTTTTTCATCTTGAATTCCTATTGGTTAAGGTCCCTGAGTACCGTAGAACGTACAGCTTGAATCCTGTGATGTTTTCCACTATAGGATGGTGAATTTGGACTGAAGTGTAAGGACTGTGGGACTTGCCCCTTGATGGCTTGCAATGTTTCAGCTTTGCTCAGGGTTTTGGACCTGAGTCCAAAACCACTAAGCTTGAAGAAAGCACATTTGCACTTAGACATAATAGATAACAGGAGACACCTCATCAGCCAGGGCAGAGGCAAAATAGATTTGTTTGAAAGTAAGGAATGTTACTTTTGAAAAAATTGTGTGTTCTTTAAAGCTTCCAAATCAACACAGAAGTATAAATGCCTTTTTTGACTGAATTGCCAAGATCTGAGCTAGTATTCCTTCATGTGCTCTGCTACTGTTTATCAAGAGCATTTGAAGAATAAAAAGAAAGGAGCTCTGGTGTAGGAGAACAGGTTTAGTGCTGGTGAAGAAGTTCCTTTGGTTCCTGTAATGAGCTTGGCGGAAATAAAAAGTAATACAAAGCAGCTCTTCTGCTTTATAGTGGGACATAGTGTCTGGCGAGTGAAGCAGCGCATTAACTGCCAGCAGCAGGCCCAAGTGACTGATGTAGAGGGGAGTCTGAGTGGTTTTTCCTAGGTAGGAAGGGCATGGATGAGCCTTGAATTCACAGTACTTTCCTTAAAGAGAAAAATTACTTAGGTAAGATCTGTTTTATGCCAGCATTAGCCTGTTCCTAGCAATGTTACATCCTGGAACTGTTTTTCACCCAGTCACTTTTACATTAGTGGAAAGAATGTGCTTAATTGGGAGAAAGTGGAAGTGACTTCATGGGTGTGATGAGTTGAAGACAGCAAGCACAGCAAGGTGGTTCAGGTAAACATGTAATCTCTGGCTTGCCCAGCTGTATTTTGATTCAAAAAATGGGTGGGTTCTGCAGGTTTGGAAAAAATAGTGAAAATTGGCACTTGTTTGACATTAAGGAGTTGCTCTTTTGTCTTCCTGAGACAGAGTTGATAGGAGGACTGTTGTTGCTTCAAGCCTGGGGAGCTATGAAGGGAGTTGTCCTGTATCCAGCTGAGCTTCTCCCATAGGTGTGAAGGGCCCTGCAAAGCTGAACCTTGTCTATGGCCAGGACAAAAGGGCAGCCCAGCAACACAGGATCAGAGAGAGACTGACCTTCAGCTTGTGGTCTCTGACACCTATAATCAAATATGTGGCTGAAAATGCTTGCATTTCCAACTGTAACATGATTAAAACAAACCGTTAATGTGCTGGGCTCCTAAGTCTTGTTACACCAGTCAAATTCTCTTTATTTTTGCTAGGATGGTTTTGTACGTGCAAAAACATGTTATATCCAAAGATGTTAAAACTTTCATTTTGTCTGTTGGAGGTTTTTTCCTTTAGTTCTTGACATTTCCACCTGTCTTTACCTTGTGGGTTTTTTTTACTTTTTACCCTTGCCCTGCCTTCATCAGGGAACTCGCTTTTATGCAGAGAATTGGCTTTGTAAACAGGCAGTAGATTTTCCTTGCAGCAGGAAGGGAGGCGAGAAACAAGAGCAGAGAAAACACCATGATTCATAGCTGATGTTTACTCTTTGGTGGGGCTAACTGTGCTTCACAACATGCTGTCACAGGACAAAAGGCGCCACACGTTCCCCTGGTATTTGAGGAGGTTTCATTGTTTTTTACAAACTGGGTGGTCACAAGTGGGCAGGGTTGCTGTCAGCCTCTCCAAGGTGAGGACACGGCAGGACAACATAGAAAGCTGCTTCCCCTGCACCCCATCTACCACCATCCTCTTCCTCAGCCTTATTTTTTCCAAATCCTGCCCCTTCAGGTTCTGTCTGCTGTCCTTGAGTGTGGATTGACTTAACAACGCATAGGAGGGATTTTCTGCTTGTGCTGCTCCATTTTCTGGTCTACCCTGTTCCTTCTTGGTTATTCAACAACAGCTTCGTCTCATCTGTGGTGCCTGAAGGACACAAATTACATTGTCTGGTATCCACGTCTGCGGTGCTCGTGGATTCCTTCTCTCTTTGGACTCTGTTGAAACTACAGGAGAGTGGTTTTTGGTTTTGTTTTTCTTTTTGCTTTTGCCCTCTGGCCTTCCAGCAGGGTACCCACTTCTGCTACCAAACCAAACTGTTTTGGCAATTCCTAGTGCAATAAAAGTGGCAAAGATGTGCCAGCAGAGCTGGGGGAGTGGAGTTGTGTGTATTTGATGCACTCTGGGTTAAAAAGCAAAACTTTCAGATTAATTGAATGAGTGTGCACAGGCTGGGGATGTGATCAGGCTGTGAGGCATACACTCACCTCCTGATTTTGATAAGCTTCAGGAACTTTTTGCTAAAAGTGTGGGGACATTTTTCATGTTTGTATCCAGAGTTGTATAAAATGGAGATCGTTTATGCTGGTGTGGAGCTGTGGAGCCTGTTTGCAGGCACAAACCTTAGAGGGCAGCACTGGTGTCATCAGCTCGGTCCTGGCTCTCTCCTCTCATCACAAAGCCCTTCATTGCAGCTGGAAAATAAGTAAAAGGAGAAGTTTGGTGTTTATAAATATACCCTATTTACTGTAAGAGGAGTGGGGAAGGGTAAGGATGCTGCTTGTGATTAAATGCTTAATGGAGTCAGGCTGGAGCCACCAAACCTGAAAGGAAACTCAAAGAAAATATCTTCAAAGCATCTTGATTTTAGGACCACCTCATACTGCAGGTGCACGGAACACATCTCTGGAGGTGATATTAAAAGCGGAGGTGCCTCCATTGAGGCCTAGGCGTGAGGGGCAGCTGGGCCTGGCTTGTTAGGGCTAATTGCAGATCCTGTGCGGCTCTGGGGAGGGATGAGGTGGATGCTGTTGGGGAGACTGGCCTGGCCAGGACCTGCTGGAGAGATGGGGTGCAAGAAGGAGCCACCGCAAACCTCTGAGAGCACCACCACCACACTCCCCCATGGCTTTAGTGAGTATTAATTGTTTAAATAGTCATTAGGAGCCAGGTGAGGCCGTGTGGTGGACAAGCTTCCTGAGGGGAGCCAGGTTTGGGATCTGGTTTGCAGTCAGGGCCCAGAAGCCACTTGCTGTTTCTGTTGGGTTTTTTTTCTCCTAAGCTTTTTAGATTTGATGGCTGGCTGCTAGAATGTCACTGCTGGTAAATGTGTTTTAAGAAAAAGATGCAAAACTGCGTGCATGCGTAAATGTTTACCTCAGAAAATCAGCCATGACGCTTCGTGCTGTTTCCTACCCCTTCCACCATCAGTTCCCAAAACATGACACTGGACGTGCTTTACAAATCAGATGTATTTTTATTTGCATGGATTCATTTGGTTTTATGATTAATTTAATTGTGGGGAGCGGGTTTTCCCTGTGCACTGGCTCCGAGGAATGGTGCCAGATGCCTGTTCAGTGCTGCAGGGACATGCTGTGCCCTGCCCACCCACAGGGAAGGCAAAACCTCACAATTTTGACCATTTCTGTCAGGTTTTGAGCCCGGCGTGCCTTAGCAGGAGGGAGCTCGGCCCTTGCAGAAAAGGTTGGGGTAATTCTTGTAACGGTTGTTGTAGCTCCTGGCTGTCCTTTGGAAACACTCTGCTGCCCGCCTGTCGCACTCACAGCTCTGCATTTGGCAAAAAGTCCCAGATCCTGGAAGAAAATATAGGGGATCTGGAGTTAGGTGAAGGCTGCAGAAGGCAGGGGATGTCTTCTGGATCGTCCCCATGATGTATGCAGCCTCCTATGTTGAGTTTGGGGTGTCTCGGGATTAAGTTCGGAGTGTCTTGGGGAGTACTCTTGCCACTGGTGCACAGAGCTACCTGGGAACGCACCATGTGTGGCCCTGGGAAGGATCGTTTAATTTACTTTATTGACCTATGTGTGTGTAGATATTTGCTTTGATTATAGGGAACTGCTTTGTTTTGATCTGCTTGCCATGAAATAAGTGTTTGCTCTGGGGAAACAGGGACAGCAGTGCTGGGTCCCCATCCAAGATGGGAAAGTCACCTCCAACCCTCTGGATCTGGTGCCTACAGAAGAGAACTTTGAGAGGTCTCCAAGCTCTAGACTTCACCATCATCTTAGCAAATAAATGTTTGCCCTTTCCCTGGTACTTTGCTCTCATTTCTACCTTCTTTCTAGCAAGTGGTTTCCAAGCCAGGGTGGTCTGAATGACATCATGGAAGAGAGAACCCCTGAGAGTGTGGATGGTTGTGCCGTCCTGCTGGGGACTTTCACCCTGTGCTGCCACTTACCACAGGTTATTTGGCCTCCGTGCTTGGAGAAGTTGTATTTGACCAGCTTGGGACTGCAGAAAAGGGATGAGATCCTCTTGTAGCAGCAGTCATGGACATGGCAGCACCTGGGAGCAAAAGAGTTATGGTCAGGGCAGTATGGGGAGCAGTGATGACAATACCATGGTGGTGACCATCTGGTGTGCTCAGCCCCATGAGAAACATCTTGTGTGTGTGCCCAGGTCAGATGCAGCAGCCGCCTTCGCCTTGGCATCACCCTGGCACTCAGGTTGTGGTGTAAGGGAGCAAGGGAGGGTCACTCATGCCTCATCAGCACAATGCTCTAATTGCTTTCTTTTGAAGTAACTTTGCAGAACACCTAATGGCTGCTTTTAATTAGCCCAGGTGGTGGATGGATCCCGGTGCATTTCTGCCTATGGCTATAAAGGCTAACACACACTGTTCCCTTCAGGTGCAGCGTTAACCTACTTTTAAAGAGGTGTTAAGGGTAAGCAACAATTTTTCCATCACACTCTCATCTCCGAGGAGAAGGGGGGTTCATTCCCCTGGCTGTACCAAGGGCAAGGGTGGTTGGGGGCACCTACTCTGCCTTTACCAGGTCCTGACTTACCTGTCGGTGGCATCCACTGGCTGTTTGGATCCCCCCAAGCCGCAGTAACAGCCATAACGGATGTAGGACTGTGGTGACTTCCCAGTCTTGTACTTAATCATTGAACCAAACTGAATCAGGTTGCCAGTGGTGGGCACCAGCCCTATGACTGGAGAGATGGGTATTAGGAGAGTCAGGAAAAGCACCCTCCCTTGTAGCAAAAATGAGCATTGTTGCCCTTCCCAAATTTATGGGGAGGAATTGCAGGGTGGGAGCTGGCGTGGGGGTTACTCACCACAGAGGAGCAGCAGCAGGAAGAGCTTCATGTCTAGTGGTGGCAGCTCCAGTGCTCAGGTGAGCCTGAGGTGCCACCAGTCGCACCTTTTATAGCCACCATGTACCCACTTGACAGGGCTCCTCCTTTGGAGATCCCAAAGTGGGCAAATATTGACAATCCTTGCCATATTTGTCCTGCTACATGTGTGAGCCTCTCTTGGCATAGCTGGAGGCCTTGGCTGTGGGAAGCCCTGCACTGGGGGAGTTCAGTGGACTGGAATGAGTGGGGTAGACTGGGACTGAGTCTGTCCACAGCTCTTGGTATCTCAGCACCTGGATGCGTCCCTGAACGAAATGGGAGAACTTGAGGTAGAACAGAAACCACTTTGTTCCTGGGGTGACTCTTAGTTTTTTAATGCCTTTGTTAGAAAACACCATTCTATATCTCGCTGCTTCCATCATGACTTACCTGGGCAGGGAGAAAACATGGCCAGTGTAAAGCATCTTCTGCTTCTGACTGGCCAGAGCAGGTGAGATGCAGCGTTGTGAGCGGAGGAAGGCCCAGTGGCCCTCCAGAACAGGCTGTGGTTTAAAGTAGGACTGAGCGAAGACCCTGTGTGCTGATTTTTTGTTAGCAGGAGTTTGTCAGTGCCCAGATGCTCCTTTCCTATGGGGATGCTCCATCTCTTTCCCCATGTGCAAACAGAGCAGGCAATGCTCACGGACTGTGGCATGGAGTGTCTGGTTCATCTTTATATAGAAGCAAAATAAAGCAAGCAGCAGAGTAAGGAAAAAAAGCCAACAATGCAGGTGGTGTATAATGGAAGGGTGAAAAAAGAGGATGGTTATGTCATTCGCTTGGAGAGAATTTTAATTAATTAGGTGATGCTGAACAATCATTTTGGCAGTTTTCTTCTGGCAGAGTTTGCAGGCATGTAGTGTTCTGTGGGGAACCCTGGCACAGGCTGGCACCCAGCTGGGGAAATGGAATTCCCCCACCCCCTGCTGCTTCTGTTCCCCCCAACCCATTGC